>VZTA01012010.1:254210-336840 GCA_013398855.1 Mohoua ochrocephala
CCAGGCATCCACCCACTCCAGCATGGGCATCTCCCCCATGGGCTGCAGGTGGATCTCTGCATCCCCCATGGATCCCCATGAGCTGCAGGGAGACAACCTGCTTCCCCATGGTCTTCACCATGGCCTGCAGAGGAATCTCGGCTCTGGCACCTGGAGCACCTCCTCCCCCTCCTTCTTCGCTGACCTTGGTGTCCCCACGTTGTTTTCCCTCACATGTCCTCACCTCCTCCTCTTCTCTGACTAGAAGCAAAAACCTTGTGACTTTGTTTTGATTTTCTTCTTAAATATGTCATCACAGAGGCATTACCAACCTCTTTTGTTGGCCCAGTTTTGGCCAGCAGCATGTCCATCTTTCAGGACATGACTCTGCTGCACATGGTGAAAGTTTCCAGGAGCTTCTCCCAGGAGCCACCTCTGTGGCCCCCCTGCTACCAAAAACCAGGCTGTGCAAAACCAATACAGTGATGCATTTCCTTTACCTACATAATAAAAAGGAATGGTGAAGATGATCTAAGACAACAAACCAAAAGAGTCCCTAATTTGTTCAGGACATTTACATGCGTTGTGCTCTTGCTTTCTCTTAAAAAATGAGATTGCTATCTACAGGGAGTGAGTGTAAACAGAAGGCAATTACGCTTGGTTTAATTTTCTCCACAAGTGAAGATCATCCACAATATATTTGTTTCCTGTGGAGATAAAAATCTGCCTCCTTTGCCTCTTGTGTCTGGGAGCAGTGCAATGTTAATGGCTGAACTTGTTTCAGAATGTGCTGAGAGAGCTGGAGAGGAGGAAAGCTGATCTGAAGAGCATCACGGAAAGTTGCACCGCACTCCAGTCTCTGGTGGAAGGGAGTGAGAATGTCCTGGAGGAGAAGCTGTGTGTCCTTAATGCTGGCTGGAGCAGAGTTCGAACCTGGACCGAAGACTGGTGTGATACCTTGTTGGTAAGTTGCATGGGTGAGAAATATTCAGTTCTCTCTCCACACCTGTGGAGAGCAGTTGGAGTTTTCACTTGTCTCACTTTACTATAAAGTGAAGCTTCCATGATGCTTCATGGACTTAAAAGAACGTGGAATGGATTTCTGTTTACACTGTAGATGGAGAGGTAAGTCTTGAGGTGGTATACTATGAGGAAGATGGAAAACTAGGCTGCTGCATGTGCTGCTCTTTATTCAGCCTGAATATTCAGCCTCTGTGCCAGCTCCAATGTGAACAGAGTGGGTTGGTGTTGATAGATTTCCTTGAGACCCAGATGATAGCTCTTTAATGGACAGTGGATAACTTTGTAGTGGTGTCATGCAAAGCACTTATGACTGTCAGCATATTGCTCTTTTGGACAGACCATAACTCTGAGTGTTTGAGTATGGCAACAGCATCTGTTTGGCTGAGTAAAGGAAAGACCAAGTATGTTATACACCTAAAGCTGCTAATTATGCTAAATGGACATGAAACAGTCTACAGCTGACACTAGTACCAGACTGATGCTTTTATATAGCTAGGATATTTTGGTGTTGTTTGGCTAGTCATGACGATCAGCCCGTATCAGGGACTTCTGAAGGTGGAAGTTGTGGAAACTTTAGTGGATGGTGAGCCCTGTGCCTCCTGTCCAGTGCCTACTGCAGGTCATACTCTTTGCTTTGTAATCCAATGGTTCCATGTTAGGAGTAGTCAGGTAGTTTACCTTTATGTGTAAATGCTGTAAGGATGATCCATAACTAAATGCTTCTAGATTATGTTCATGTCTGGTGACAAGTATTGTCTGTGCTCTCTATATCAGCATCAAGGAGCTTATAGCTCCATGTAACAAAAGAACAATTTAACCTCACAAAGCACAATCATAGGCCTTCTCTCTCTTCTCTCCTCCCTCTCTTTTGTTATTCTAAAAGAGCAAATCTTGTCTACCTTTTTGTTTTGGTGAAAGACTTAAATGGATTGGTACTTCTCTGAATCTGATAGCTTTGTTTTGTCACACAGAGTAATGCTATATCTCTCTGTGGCACCTAATGCTATAATTTCTGACTGCACGTGAAAGCAGGTCTAATTAACATGCCTACAATTTTGTGACTTTTCTTAAGAGGAAGAAATATTTTAATGTAATCAGGAAAATATCAAAATTTGACTGCTGTAATTTGTAAATTTGGCATAATCTCTTTCCAATTAAAAAAACCCCAACAACCGCACAAAGTGTGTACTGTTGTACCTGCTAGTGCTGACTGAAAAAAACTGGATTTTTTTGTTGACTGAGATATTGTAGTCTGACTGTAATGCTGTAATACATTGTCTATATTTAGTTGTACAGACTATTTCAGCTACTTCTATTTCTCTTTCTGTGAATTAGGAACTGTATTATCAAAGGGTCTAGAATGAAAATTGAATTTTTGTAAATACTATTGAAGATGAAAGGTACAATCTAATTTTCAGTCTTTCATTCCAAAGTGTGTCCATAACACTATTTTATCAATCTCCTTTCTATTAATAAGATTTTGGCAGGGTTGATTTATTTGATGTGGTTTTGGGTTTATGGGGGGTTTTTTGGTGTGCGGGTATTTTAGTTTGTTTTGGGGTTTTTTTATTTTTTTTTTCCCCGTTTGGTTGGGGTTTGTTTGTTTTAGGGTTTTGTTTTTTGTTTGTTTTTTTTGTTTATTTGGTTTTTTGCTGGGATTTTTTGGGTGGATTTTTAGAAGTTTCTCATATTCATACATTTTTTTCATCTTTTTCCAGAATCATCAGGGCCAGCTGGAAATTTTTGACGAAAATGTTGCCCACATAAGTACTTGGCTATATCAGGCTGAAGCCTTACTGGATGAAATCGAGAAAAAGTCAGCTAGCCAAAAGGAGGAAACTGTGAAGGTAGGAAATGTTGTGTCATCTGTCAAAATATTACCAGTCAACTCATAGATTCTGAATGATGTCAGATTTGCTTCCTGTTTATTTTTAAATGTCTTTCTCCTTGCCTAGGGCATAACCATTTTCATTTTCCTTCACTTTTTAGCGTTTAACATCCGAATTAGATGATGTCAGTCTCCGAGTGGACAATGTACGTGACCAGGCCGTCATCTTAATGAATGGTCGGGGCGTGTCGTGCCGTGAACTCGTTGAGCCCAAACTGGCAGAGCTGAACCGTAATTTTGAGAAGGTCTCTCAGCACATCAAAAGTGCCAAGGTGAGGATGAACGAGCCCTAGAACTTTCTTGGGAGGTCTGTGCCAAGAAGATGGCAACTGACTGTAGTGGATAGATTATTATTTATTAGAACAGCACTTTGGTGCTTTTGAGTTCTCTTTTAAGTGTAAGTATTTATATGTGAAAAAAAGACAGACTGATTTTTAGACTAACTGCTTTTTTTACTGAGTAGCAGGTGATGACTTGTGTTTCATTGGAAAATTTACAAACAACTGTTCAGAAAATTGTATATATTGCGGTACCTATTTGTGAGCTACAAAACAACACCATAAGCTAATGTGACTGGAGATTTTTCATTTATTTTGAGAACAAAATACTCAGATTGAAGTTTGAAGGTAGAAACTTGGAAATAACTACCAAGTGTGTTCAAGCTATCTCTCAGATCAAACAACTCTTACAATTGTGATTTATGCTGATATCTAACGGTGCTGCAAACTGAAATACCTGTTCATGGGGGATTGTGTGTGACAGCTGAGACTAAATTTTCAGCTTGAACAAGGTTTTATTTTGCTTTGCAGATGCTTGTTGGACAAGAACGACTTCCTGTCATGTCAGAGCCCCGTGAAGCTAGAGTGGCTTTTCTAGACCTGGAAGAATTTGAGAGTGACATACAGAATATGTTAAAAGTTGTGGAAAAGCATGTGGAGCTGAGTGGGGAAGATGAAAAGGTTTGTGAGCAATGGAACAACTAAATAATTGACTAACTCCCTTTCCATCTTGTCCTCGTGGTACATTGCTCTAGACTTTGTGGGGGAATCCTGAGAAAATATCTTCAAGTCAGGGATAGAATATGAAGGGAATTACTAGGTTGTTGGAAACCCTGCACAGTTTTCCAATGCTTTCCCCATAGCTGTTGCCTCTTGGCTGGTATGCTGAGAGTAACTAATCATACTTGAGTCTGTATTTTCATCATGGTTTTATGTAATACAGGTAGTGAACTGACTTTTGTTTATCTATCTTCTGTCTCCTACTCAAAGTAGCTCTTTGTAAGAAATCCTCCCTGTAAAAGTAACAGGGTTCAAATTTAAACTGGTGTGATAAAGTGAATCGCAGTGCATAGGTCAGGTCAGAGGATGCTTGTGAGGTAAGGTGCAAGTAATAGTCTTGTGATGTGGCTCTGTGTTGGAAGTCCAAATAACTTTGAACAAAATTTATCTTCTAGATTCTCATCTAGGCTCTGCTATTCACCCATATAAAACTGTCTTAGTTTTGTTAGCAGCTTGTGCACTATAGCCTTGTTGCCTATAAAATTGGGTAAATTCCTGTCGGGCCACTCTATCTGCCTTCCTTTTAAGCAGCTCAAATACTATAAACTGAGCTGGAAAGCTGAATACAAGTCTATGGAAAATGCCGTGTATATTACAGAAAGCAAATTTTAAAAGCTTTCTATAGAAAGGGCTATTGTTCTAGAACATAGCCTTCCTTTTGTACTGTTTTTATATTTATTGAATTTTTGTTTTTATGCTGTTGTGCTCTGACCTTGCTTATTATTCTCAAGGAATGTCTAGAATAGAAATGGAGCTAAAGTCATAACACCCTATTGATGTGACCGTGTACTGCTGGCTCATTAAATTTCCTTCAGTACATCTCTTTATAAAGTTTATGAAATGAGCAAGTTGGATTTTATGATTTGGTAGTTGTGGAGGAGAATCTCTGCTTGAATTTGTTTGGCTCCCATTTGGATAATAAAACAAAAGTTTGGTACAATTGCTGTTAATATCTGAGCTGTAGATAATAGAGATTTGTGTAATTTTAGCTGGATCAAGAAAGAGCTCAGATGGAAGAAGTTTTACAGAGAGGAGGGCAGTTGCTCCAGCAGCCTATGGAGGACCATAGGAGAGAGAAGATCCGCATACAGTTGTTGCTTCTGCAGAAAAAGTACAACAGCGTGCAGGTACAGTTCTGACAGTTACTGCAGCTCATTTATTCCGTGTTCCCTTTGGTGTCCCACTTACAACCTGTCATGCCTATTGTATAACTTACCACTCTTTTAGCGTACGTGATTCTCTGGGGGAGAGTTAAATGTGTGTGCACACAATCTAAGTCTCTGAATCTTTGCAATTCCAAAATATGAATTTTCCCATTTCTAGGTTTTGGGGGAGTGGTTTTGATTTTTAAGGTCGTTTTCACAGCTTCACAGAGCGCCACACTAAGCATTTACACAAATAGGTGCATTGAGTTGGGCATTTGCTTCACCTGTCTTGCTGGCCCTCGAACTGAGGTTTATCTCCACCACCAGGCTGTGTGAAGAGTGACTATGAATACACATGTACACATACATGCTGACCTCTCAGCTGAAGTCCTTTCTGTGATCGAGCCTGCTCCCAAATTCCTCTTCCTTGCTATAGAGGGTATTAGCAGTAAGTGCAGACTGCAGTGTGTTGTGGTGCTTGCATACACATGCCACGTTAAAAATGGTTTTGTCTAGAACAAAGATGCTCCTTTTAGCTCTCCTGTTTGGAGAGTTGCAAGCTAGAGTTGGCAAGCTGAGGTGTAGTTTAAAGGTGCAGGGTGAGACCCTCAGGCTGGCTTTGATTACATGTCTATGCAGATAAAGAGAATATAGCTATTACAAAAACAAATTAATACTATTGCATATTTTGGAATTTGCTCCTTCAAATGAATCCCTCGCATATTTTTGTTTTTCAAATAAATAAGACCTATTCTGTTCACTACTCCCCTCTTTTTACACCATATTTTCCCAATACGCTGGACTGTAGGAGTGCAGGTCATTTCAAAGGAGGCAGGCGGTGGAACTCTCTCCAGTGTTTTCCCAGTATAAGAAGGAGCATGATAGTCTAATGAAGTGGCTGAATGAGGCTGAGGACCGTCTGTCAGGGATGCAAGGTGTGGAGGATGAACAAAAACTACAGGTAAATGAGGCTTCTATTTCTTAGAGCAAACAATGAATGCTGTGTATGAACTTTGAAGATTCATATACTCGGGTTTAATGGATCTTCTTTGGACACCTCTGTGGAAAGAAGTGTTTCAAAATGACAGCATTCATTTTTTGTTAGGAAATTATCAGCATTATACCAGTTTGAGATTTCTACATAGTCATCATAGGTCCCAAAGATCTCATCCTTCAGGCCCAAATCTTAGAGGGTGATCTGGGCAGTGGGCCTGATTCAGGGCAATTTCTCTTGCCAGTCTTGATCCATGAGGATTGCACTTAACCCTTTTTAAAACTCTAACTCAAACAGCCTGATTCAGTATCAGTTTGGTGCAGATGTGATAAAAGCCTTGTTTGAGGTTTAAATTCAGTGCCTCTACATCCTGTGGTCAGGATATTGTAACTAGTCTGCTGCCTTTTCCTGCCGAAAGTGCTTAGAGAGGGGTCACGGCCCTCATGTAATGGATATTACTGTACATGGTGAATATTAATAAAACAAAGGTTGAAGTATTTCTGATAATGTTTGTGTGGGTCTTGACAATTTTGCAACTGACGTGATGTCAGGGTCTGATAAAACTTACTACCCAGAAAGTTTTATGTCTTAATTGTTGAGGATACAGATACTTTTTTGATTGCTTTTGTTGTGGCTTTGTGGACTTTTTTTCTTGGTGTTTTTTAACTCTCTTTATTTCTCCTTTCCTTCCTTAAAAACACTTTGATTGTGTGGTAATTACATTAATATTTTAGGCAATAACAGTGAAGAACCTTGTGAAGAAGAAAGTAATTTCTTGAACAGGCTTGAGGGCTTGGTAATCTGTCAAGTACTTCTCAATTTTTGCATATAAATCTTCATAATCAAGATCTATCAATCTTTTTGACTGCTCTGTAACTTTTTAACCCATAGCCAATTAACTTGGAGGCCGGGGTAAAATGCTGTGGCTCCTTGTGAGAATTGCGCCACAAAATTGAGATATGGTGCTCTTCGTTCACAGCTAGTGCTGTGTGGCTTCAGCTGCCAGGGATAGGTGGTCTGCTGTTCTTGGTCACACGGGGCCATTCAGCATCAGCTGTGAAAGGAAACCTTTTAAATCTGCTGCTCTTTAGGCTGTTTCACATTACAGGCCTCCCATGCAGAGCTGGGCAGCAAAGAGGGCCCAGGGTCTGTTGAACAGTCTGATGTCTGACTGCTCTGTTGGGTGTCCAGCAGTCTCTTCTGATGATGTAAGCTCCTTTGAACCTGACTGATGCCATGGAATTTTTTTGAAGGAAATGGGGATCCATATGTATTTAAAGTAAAGCAACACTATTCAGTTTTTCTGTTTGACCATCAGATGCTTTGAATGAATCAGTTACTGGATAGAAATGGAAAAATGGTGCACCTGTATGGCTCTTTGCTAATGGGGGCAGTCCAGTTGTGCCACAGATGGGTCTTCCTTGTCAGTGTTGGTCTCACTGCAGCTTGACTGGTCTTTTCTAAGGAAGATTGTTTCCTGTGAAACCTTTATCTTTAGGGATATACTGCAGCTAATGCCTGGTACTGCTAGATCCATTCCTGGATAAGTGAATTTGGTTGCTGAATGCAGAATGTCATGTAGATATGGATTACCATAGCAGTTACAGTAGACTGTTGATGGAGAAATATTATCCTTGCTCAGAATTAGCTAAGTTGTTTAAAAATATCCTTGTTCTTCCAGATGTAGTTTCTGGTTTGTCTGGTCAGCTACACTGTCAGAAAGGGGCCACAGCAGTTCTCATTACTGGTGTGAAACTTGGAATCTCAAACTGCTGCTTTTGCTTCGTGTGCCTGTGTCTCTAGATTTCTGATATTTGAGTGCTAAGCCAGCTTGTCTCAAGTGGCCTTATTTTACTTTTATGGCTTGTTCTATCACTTGCTCTACTAATCAATCTTGAACACTGAAAATGGTGTGAGACTGTAACATTGCTAAAGGGAGAAATAGTCTTCCTAGATATCATCATCATTTTAGATAATCACTGTTGCTCCAGAATTTTCCTGGAGCCACCAGACTTGAAAATTGCAGTGCTTGTTGCTCATCTCGGCTTAGGACTGAGAAGCACTAAATGAATTCTTGAACCGCTGCTGTGCAGGTGGCTTAAGCCCTCACCTTGATGTAAGGAAGCTGTAGTGAGCAGAGAAAGAGAAACTGGTGTTTGAAGTGAACAAAACAGGGAGGGAAAGGAAGATTTCAGCTGCCGAGCTGGGGAGTAGACTTCAATTAAGCTTTTATGTAATACATTATTTATGCTTTTGTAAGCAAGTGCGGAGGAGAGGACTTATTTATGGTGCTTCAAGGTCATATTTATATATTGATTTGCTGGAAGTAGCTGGATCATAAATATTTCACATCATTTATGCTTCTAGGGATTATGGAGTTAAAATATCTCTGAAATATTGGTAACCCTTCTGCATAGTATGTACTTTTGAGTAAGCCTTGTTTTGCCACAAATCCATTAGCAAGAAAAGCCTGCATTGGAAATTTGCAAAACCTTGAGGTCCTTCTTTTCTAATGTTGATGTAGTATTTATTTAAATTGGACTATTCTGGCTTGGTTCAGAAAGAGGGAAAGGGAAAAATTAAACGTTAAATTGCAGGGGTAATTAGTTGCCTAAATTCCTGAGAGATTTTTCCAGGTTTTAGGAAGTTGTTTTGAAGTGAAAATGGTAATTTTGCAGATGGTAAGGGAATATGCAGTTGCAGGCACAGTGCATTTTTTTCTATAAACTGAAGCAGACATCATCTTGAAGGCTCTTGAAGTGTTATTTCTGTAATAAAGAAAACATTTGTTTTTCTAGTATGATTTTTATAGGAAAGGTTCTGGATTACTTAAATATGAACAGTTGTTTGCTGATTGCATTAATTAACAGAAGAACAAGTTAAATGGGCATGAGGTTTGGGCTTTGGGAAACCTTTTTCTAGGTTTGGAATATTTTGAGTGTGAGAGAGAAGGGGCAAGGAATGGTAGAGTTAGTGTGTCTGTTCAAAAGTTATTTTTTTTTTTTACAAAGACAATAAATCTGATATTTGACTGGGTAAACACTTTTGCTTAAAATGCATATATAGTTAAAATTAAATCATTTACCTCCTTGGATGTTTATGTCAATGTCTAGGGCAGTATTTTCCAAAATTCACTTGGAAGCAAGTCAGAAAATCTCCTTGACTTGAATCATTGGTAGATTTTGTTTCAAAATATTTTTAAGCGTGAAAGAGGAGAGGGGAAAAATATCTAAAACCGAATTCTGAGTTGCAGGTTAAACTGTATGCTGAGTATAGGAGGAAACAAATTTTTATTTGGCCTCTGAATTAAAAGTATTTTAGCAGTTCTCATTGAGTGGCCTTATTTATAGAATGTTGACTAATAACCAAGTATTCTCTTTATTCCCCCAATCCTTTGTTTTTGCTAGAATTTTGAGAGAGCAAATTTATTAAGCATGCTCTGTCAACACTGAAATTAAAGTAGAAAAGGATTATTAAGTCATCCAGTCAAATTTACTCTTAAATAACCTTTGATTGACTTTTTTATTTGTGTATACTTAAGAAAAATTACAGGAGGACTGAAGCAGTACTCCTGTAAAGACAGACTGAGAGGGGTCTTTTAGCCTGGAGAAGAGAAGGCTCTTGGGAGATTCTTATAGTGGCCTCCCAGTACCCATAGGAAAGCTGGAGGGGACTTCTTACAAAGGCATGGACGGATAAGACAAAGGGCAATGGCTTTAATCTGAAAGAGCGTAGGTTTAGATTAGATATTAGGAAGGAATTCTTCACTGTGAGGGTGGTGAGACACTGGAACAGGTTGCCCAGAGAAGTTGTGGATGTCCCATCCCTGGAAGTGTTCTAGTCCAGGTTTGATGAGGCTTTGTGCAAGCTGATGCAGTGGAAGATATCCCACTACATGTCCAGGGAGATTGGAACGAGATGGTCCTTAAGGTCCCTTTCCAACCTAAATCATTCTGATTCTGTGAAAAGCATTTAACTTACCTGAGGTTTTTTTAGTTAATTAAAAAAACCCGCAAACAACAGAGCCAAGCAACCAGCTTCTGTGATATTTAGGTATTTGTCAGGTAACTGTGAGAGAGGTACATAAAACTCGTCTTCTATTTTTTAGCATATTATGCTGCATTTTAGAAGCTTCCAGTCTGCAACGCAAGGTAGAGAACAGCTGAACTATTAAAACTCTGCAGTAGTAAAGCACTAATGTGTTTATAACACTTACATATGTTCACCTTTGAGAATGAGGGTTGTGAGAGGAGGAAGCATCATTTCAGTGATGGGCCGCAGCTGGAGGAGATTAGCAATGAGGTGCGCTCTGGAGGAACAGCACCAGGAGGAATTCACTGCTTAGCAGAAGAGAGTAATCTGGCCCAGGATGGTGTTACTGGGAAAGCAGAAAGTTTCAGAACATGCCAATACACAAGTACAGAACAAGTTTGCTGTGTGCCAAAATGTGCTGTTTTAAACCTTGTGCAAGTTTTTTCTAATGAGAGACAAAGAAGTGTGTGGGAAGTAGAAACATAGTAAAGTTCAGTGACCTATTCATGTGGGTGAAGTCTTGATTCTGGACTGTTGCCTGTGTGAAAATGGGACTTGTGGAATGATTGGGAGTTAGAGAAAACACCTTGTGAAGATGTTGCAGATGGCTGTGCTGTGGAAGGCATCCTGGTGTTTTCTTCTTACCTTGACCCGTTTCATATTGTTAGGGAAAAGATACTTTGAGTTGCACAGACTGTCTGATTTCTTTGGAACTGGGGCCCTCTCCTTCCACAGGAAACCATACCACTGTCTAAGCCTTGGGCTTTTGCTCCAAATTTCATTGATGGAAGCTGATAAAATCTATGCAGAGCCCCAAGGAAATACATTTGGGGAGCATCAGGGACCGAGATGCTGGGTTTGTAGCTAAAGCATACGGAGTAAGCCTTGTTTTTAACTGTGGCGCTTGCTTGCTGTACTGAATTGAAAGCAATACTGAGTAGTTTGCAATGCCTTTCTGTAATTCTTGTTTTTAGTAGACTTATAGTGGTGTGCCCTTGCATCCAGTTTCTTTGTTGTGCAATGAATGACTGAAAGCAAATTGTATTTGGTTGCACAAGTCTTGTGGAAGAAAAGCTGTGTCCCCAGTTTCAGTACAGGGATGACTGTCTACTTTACAAAGCAAAAAACTGCAAAACAACACAAAACAAAGAAAATCCTTAGGAACATTTAGTGCATGCAAAGTCCTGAATGGTGAATACATGAACATATCCTTTCTGCTGCAGTCCTTGCTTAATTTGCACTACATGTGCTGGTTATGTTAGGTTCCAGTTAATTTCACTGACGTATTTGAAATTCTCAGAAACATGTGAAGGAGGAAGATACAGACAGGTGTTTGCAAGCCACTTGGTTGGTGGGGCTTTAATATTTTATTGATTGTCAGCTGTGCTGGAGATTTTCTTGTGTGCACCCAGCCCAGACAAACTGCAAGGTAAAATTCACTGGCTGAAATTGCTATGAACGTACATTTATTCTTTACTCTCTTAAGTGTATTCTCAACTGGTAGTAAATCACACAGTCCTGTGCCTCTCTCTTGCTTGACTCAAATTCACCAAGTACAACATGGTGATTTAAAGTTGCTTGAATTCTTCAATATTTGGACGTGGGCTTTCTTTTTATTTAATGATTTTAAAGAAGCGGGCTGTTTTCAGAGATGGTAACAGAATCCTGTTTGACAAGAAACATTTTCTGCTAAAAACTGCTGTCAGTCTGCTTCAACTGCCTCTGCTAGTTTTTTGCCAGGCATGGCAGAAGGATAGCTTCCTGTAGCAGGCTTCCTAATGTTTCAGATCCGGCCCACAATTCGTGAGCCAAGAAAAAGCTGCATTAAATTACTGTTCTTACTCTCTTATCTGCTAACATTGTACTTGGCCAGATAGCCTAGTCTTGCAGCCAGTGCAGAAAACAATTGCCAAGCTCTGGAGGAGTTACTGTCTTTTATTACTGCAAAATATTGGCGTACTGGTGGAACACTAATTTATTTTTAAAAAATGGTTAGAAAATGTGGGTGGGGATGCTTATTGAAAAGAATATGGATGGGAAATAAAATGTGTTTCAGTAAATTGGTATCTTGGTGATGAAGGAAGCAGAGTGGGTTGTAACGCTAGATCCAGGCTCAATCAAGAAGTGTTTTTTCTGGAAATGGTAAGGATCAAGGTAAGAGAAACAGCAGTACCCTTCCCATTGCTTGGAGTTTTAATCAAGAATACTACAGAGTCATTGTGATGCATGATATCTACTGTTGTCTAACTTTTAAAATAAATAGAGAAACTGTCCTGTGCAGGACTTAAAGCTTTCTGAATTTATGTAACCTTGCTAGAAAGGCCTTTGTTTTGTCTTTTAATGTAGAAAAGTACTTATTCTGAATATCGGTTATTTATTTTGGATTTTTTCATAAAATTGATTGTTGTTTGAAATATAAAATTAATTTTCATGTTTTTAGGCAATCCCTGTCCAGCAGAGGTTAAAAGGCCAATTCCCTACAGGAGTTAGGACCTTGCCTTTCTCAGCTGAGTACTTGGTTGAAATCAACAAAGTTTTGCTGGCCATGGCTGATGTTGAACTGCTCCTGAATGCACCAGAGCTAAATACTGGCATCTATGAGGATTTTTCAGCTCAGGAAGATGCACTGAAGGTACTGCATGCCTAAGCATTACATTCAGAGCAGGGATGGGAAACGGCAGAAGAAAGGCCACCATCTTTACAACTGTATTGCTATATTTATGGTTTTGCTTGGTATACACAGGATCAATATGCACCGAAAACTAAAAAAATGACAGTTGCGTTGACTAATTTTTTTTCTATGCATTATCTGGATTATAAAGTGTAGCAGCATGAAAGCTGGGTGGGAGGTTGAGGGAGCAAGGTTTAATTTGTTGTAGACACTTGTATTTTTCATTATAGCCTAAATAACACTTAGAGAAACGCTAAAGCCAATCTCCTTACATTCCTGCTTGATTGCCTTAATACAGCTGCTGTTCTTAGATCATGGGAAAACAATTCCTCACATAGGAAGAGGAGAGGGTGATTCTTGACTTTTTATAAAGCTATGTATGATGCCTCAAGATGATGGTACCTGTTCTGGTTAGCAAAACAGCAGCATTCTTTCAGTTTTAAGCTCCCTCTTCTTATTGTCAGCCAGTGGATTTACCTGTGTGCTTAATAATGGGGAAATAGTTACGGACCTGGCCTTTTTCAAAAGGGGATGAAGAAACTGTGTTTGAAAATACTGACTCCTACTGTCTAATATGAGTTGAGTATGTAGAACTCTGAGTCCTGGTTAATTCTTACCATACAAAGGAGTGCCAAAGAGATTCCCCCAGAAAACATCCATTAGAGTTGGGAATTACACATAGTGTGGTGCAGTGCATGTGCACCTCTCTGCATTGGGAATCATAGCGGGGTCCACGTGTCATACCTGAGGTGTAGTCAGGCTTTGCCTCTCACTGAGAGCTGGATTAGCTGTTTCTGCAGCTGCTATATAGGTCCTTTAAAAGCTTTTCAGAATTCCAGTCCACTTTTCTGGCATGCTTTTCTTTCTGCTGTGTACATGATTCCATTTTTCATGTTTTGTTTTTTTTACATATTTTATAAAAGCAAATATGGGATTGGTGCCAGCCTTTGACAAAGTGGGCAGCCTTTCGTTGATGAAATTCTCTTGTCCCTGCTTACTCTGCTCCTGTGCTGCCTTGAGTGCAGTTAGAAGTGTTTATGTTAAGATGGGTTTAAAATACTTCATTTTGGTGCAGGTGTCTCATCTGATTTTGAAGTTTTGGTATATTCTAAGGATGTTTTCAGAGAAAGCAAATAGCAGAGCATAGAATTTTTAGAAGCATTACTGTTTTAAATTCAAAAAGATAAGTAAATTCCACTGTCTGCGTGGACTGTTTGTCCTCCGAATACCAAGGCAGTCTTACAACAGTATCTGCTTTAAAGGAATTTTCACATCATAGTTCAATGGTATTTGAAATTGATTACTTTAACTTTGTCATTTAAATCTAAAACCTTTATGCAGCTTTATGCTTTTGCAGTTCTGTGCATATGGGAGGTCACATGAAGCACGATAAAGTCACATTTTGGGGCCCATGTTTTTACATGGGGAAAGAGTATGAACAGTGTCTTCATGACATGGGCAGATTTGTTTAATAATGAAGATACTGTTGTTTTGAAAAGTATGGTGTGTCCCCTTACCTTAGGGACAAATTGGATATATATGAAATATTTCATCATTTTCATAAAAACCTGAAAAGGACACATGCTTAAAAGGTGTGATGAACTACTCTGTTCAGTTGCTAAAACTGATTTAAACTATAAACTGCTGATACTGGTGGTCATGGTCTTATTGTAGGTGCTGATTTTTGGAACAGAATTTTGAAAAGATTATTTTTTGGTATTTTTCTTTTATTTCCTGCTGGTGTTGACTTTACTAATGGCTTGTGTCATTACTGTGCTTGCAGAACATAAAAGATATTTTGGATAAACTTGGGGATCAAATTGCAGTCATACATGAAAAGCAGCCTGATGTTATATTGGAAGCATCTGGACCTGAGGCAATACAAATAGGAGATGCACTAACACAGCTGAATGCAGAATGGGACAGAATTAATAGAATGTACAATGATCGTAAGTGGTAAGTCAAGCATGATTGGTCTTTGTGGCCATGTGGTAAATACTTTATGTAAGTGTTTTTCAAATGTTCCTTAATGATGAAGATGAGTTTGGGTGTTATCAGCTTTAATATGTTGGTATTACAAAATTATTTCCAGAATTATTGAATGTTGAAACCATTAACATGGAAATTGTATTTTGGCTGCTTTTATGAAGCTGATTGTTTCTACTTTATGAAATAGACGGTTTTATAAACAAAACATAAAATTTTGGTTTTGTAAAGGTATCGCAAAGCAAAGTTCTAGAATAATAATGTTGGGTAGGACATCTTTTAACGAAGAATTCAAGGCTGGTTTTTGAAGGAAGGATGCAGTTTGAAAGAACGGGGTCTTTAAAATACAGCACCTATGATAGTTGTCAGTAATATTTGTTGTAAGTAATTGAAGATGAGAGACAACCTGATTAGAAAATTTTGTGGTCAGGAAAACAAGAGAATACTAAAATCAGTGCTTAAGAAATATGTATTTCTAGTTTCCTTTCCACAAACAGGTATAATTTCACTTGAGCAAAAAGTTTGATTTCTCCCCACCTCTTACAGAAGGTACTCTAAACTTTTTGCCTTATCTGAATCAGTTTTAGATGTTTAAAAACAAACTCAATACCACTTAGTCAAACTTAGAAAAGTGTATTAGATGAGTATTTTAAGTTGGAATGTGTAGAAGTGTGAAAGTAGGTGTTCAGGAAGTTACCGCTAAGCTGAAGGTGCTCACACTGCAAGCAGCAATGGACACTGAGATTGCTGCTATGCAAAAAAACCCTTAATGACTGAAAATTAGTCTATGAAATTTAAAATTAAATGCAAAGGCTTATGCTGTAGTTAATTTGCTTTTACAGTATTTCCTTTTTAGTGATGATGTAAGGTAATGAATGATGCAGAAGTTTTATGGAGCATAAAGTAATGCCCTAACCATGTCTACTTGCTTTGTAGCACTAGAAAAGTGGTATGGAACACACGTGGTAGTGTATTTTGAAGAGATGTTTTTAGGAAGAGTGTGTATTACATAAGCAGCTGTTTTCAACTCTTTCTTGGAGCACTGATGTATGTGTAGGGATATAAAAATCAGTTGGTGATATCATCTAAATAGAGACTTCCAGAAATTCTGAGCCCCTGGATAAACGAAGGATCAAGATTCCTAATAACTAATAATATTGTTTCACTGTGGGTTCTTTAATTAGAAAGCAGTGATGCCTGCTAGGTACCACTTTTGGTGCTCTTGCTGGGTGCTCGTGGTCACCTGCTGTATTTGGAGACAACTGCTCCAGATTCTGGTGCCCATCCATATTTATATGCCTGCAGCTATTTTATTGTCCTCATAGATACTGTATGCACTGAGCTTTAGTTATGCCTTTTTTTCCACTTGTAACTTACTTGAAAAGCTTTAACTCATGTGAACATTTTTGTAAGTATGAGTACAGTTTCATTTACTACTCAAATTTGCTTTAACTAGCCAGGGCTAACCAGACACCTACTTCTTGTTGAAAAAGGTAAGCGTATCAAAGAGTAGGTTCAGCGTTAATGAATAACTGGCAAAATGCAACAGATTACCTCTTCAGTCACTTTGCTGATACACAGTAATCTTGAACTTCATAAAGTTTGTAAAGCTTGCATATTAGTGAGAATAATACTGGGCTTTGTTTTCATACAAAAATGGACTACTGGGCTAGCAATTTAGATAAATGGTATGTAGCTTCCTGAATATATAAAATGCTGCAATTTTAATAGAAGCCTGCACTTTGATCAATGGAGACATTATTAATTTCAATATTAAAATGGCATTAGTATTTTTATGCTCTTTCTGTTACAAGGAAGAATTCTTAGCCAAGTTTAATCTTGCTTTCCCTGGTGTTGCACTAAGCGTAAGCTAGACGACTATCTCCTTAATCATCTTTGGCTTTTTTCTATTTCTGGAGTGGGTGGGGATTTGACAAAATTAGGAGAAGCAGCATCTGAAGCCTCTGGCAAAAGATTGACTTAGTTTTCAGAGGTAGTAAAGATTTTGTGATTGAATGCCAGCTAAGTAGTTAAACCTTTGATAAAAGCTCTGATGAAGCCAAGCACAAGTTGAATTAAACTGTACTTAGCAAAGCCTCTAAGTAGTCAACTAAATCCAGCTGACTACAGTTGGAGTTGAACGTGTGTAGAGTAAAATGTGTGTAAAATGTGGACTTAAAGCTTTGAGCTGTTTGTAACAGTGCTGGTTTGCTAGTTCTGCTCCTTTTGCTATGGGTTTCCCCCCAGTGCTAAAAGTGTTGATGGCTTGGGAATGAGATGTGCTTTGGAAACAGTGGATTCCTGCACAGGAGGCAAAGGATAGCCAAGTTTTGGTGCAATAGTCACAGGTATTTGGTACTTTTAGCTTTCAGCTGAGGCAGTCTGTAGGGAAACAGCAGCACATGCATCTGACTCAAAACTGGAGTGAAACTTTGCTCGTTGCTCAAAATACTGATGGAACTGTCGTCTCACAGCAGAAATGGCACAAGTTAAAACTGTATCTCAGTGTTCTCCTCTGAAATTTTAAAATTTTGTGTTCTGAAAAAGTCATGTGGTCAAAACTCCCTCAAAAACTTTAATTTTTAAGGAAGCCAATAAAACCTTCTTTTAATCTATTTTAAGTGCTTAGGCTATATCTTGTCATTAAATGTGGAATGAGTTACTATCATGAGACAATATGCTTAGACTGAAATGTACGTGAGAAATAAAAGGAGATTGAGATTTGGGGTCAGTCTACAGGTCGGTCTAGGGTATTGAATCAAGGTATGTACCAGAAACGGAAAAGGTAGAACTAGGAGATAAGGTTAGAAAAACTTAAGTGAGATTTTTAAGACTTCTTTACTGGAATTGGCCAATAATAATAATAACAATAAAAAAAAGCCCTGTACGTATCAAGAAATATGGATGCTTTGTAAAATGAGATTTAATTTTAATGAAAATAATCTCGCTAAGAACTCTGGGATTGTTGACTTCAGTGAAAAAAAATAGTTGCAATGGTAGCTCTTTAAAGTTCTTTCTTATGCTGCTAATAGATATCTTTCTTATGCTGCTAATTTCAGATTGCATCTATATGTGTGCAATAACCCTGGAGTCTTTACTGTTGCAGTTGTTTGCAATTGCTGCAATAATGAGCTGCAAATGATATTGTTCCTCAGTCAAAATAGGGGTCCTCTGATTAACAGTAGTCTTGGTCTCATACGTCTTTAAAGATGACTGGTTTTATTAGTTTGGAATAGTTTACAATCAACAAATAGAAAATAAGCCTCTCTATTCCTTTCTGACATGTTTTTCTCATGCTCTCACTTTGTTAGCTTGTTAACATAAGAGAATGCTCATTTTATTAAAAAACAACTTTCTGACTTTGGTAATTCTGCCTGGTCCATGCTAGAACATGTTGCCCTTCAAGTAAAGCAACACATTAATTTGAGGCGGCAAAGATGATGACAATGAAATATCTGGTAAATTATTGTGTGATTAAATTGTATAAGACCTACTTATGCATGCTCAGTGGTAATACTCTGTAATCAAATATATAATCTATGTAATCAAAATCACCTTCACTTAATAAATTCTGGGCACCAGCACCCCATAGCTTATGAAGGAGAAAAAAAACCTGAGCAATTAATCATATTTCATGTTTCACACTGTCTGATAGCTGAATTGTTTCACGATAAAGGAGGAAAGGGTTCTGCAGACCAGTTTGATGTAGCTAATCAATCTTTATTTTTTAAGTGATAGAAACAAAAGTTTGCTTAGGACTGCCCTTTCTTCCTTCAGCTGGAAGTTAATGACAGTCTGTGCTGTTGGCTTTCACCAGCTGCTGCTGTGCCAGGAAGCCTTCAGTGCTAGGACTTGGTTAACCAGGCTGTGTGTTAGTCTTCCTGTTGTCTGGAGGGCAAATTTCTACTCAGTGGAGTGGAATTCTTAGCCTTCTAACTGCAACGATTTGGATAATTTTTCAATCCTTTGTTTTCCCCCAGTTGCTTTGACAGAGCGATTGAGGCGTGGAGGCAGTTCCACTGCGATCTCAATGATCTCTCCCACTGGATAACGGAGGCTGAAGTGTTACTGGCCGATGCCCGTGGGCCAGATGGCAGCCTGGAGCTGCAGACAGCTGGGCTGCATCAGCAGGTATGTGTGATTGGGGCAGAAAATGAGCAAGATGGAAAAAGCCTAGATTTTTGTCTAAAATTGTAGTTTTATAGATAGACATATGGATTTGCAGTGAGGCTGTGCAATTGCACTTCAAAAAGCAGTAACTCTTAACATTTCTATTTTGGCTGCAGTTTAAAATTTGTTCTTGGGGAAGAGCTCAACTCCTGCTTATAGTTTGGGGTTTTATAATTGCTCTTAGTATGGATGGGTTTGAGATAATTTGATAATTCAAATGTTGGTATAATTTGTCAGTTTATAAGTTTTGTTACCGCTTCAGAAATATGTTAATCGGATAAAAAAATCCAGTTTATTATTTCACTTGCTTTCAACTCATAATTTAAAAAAATGGACCCCAATGAAGGTCATTTATTACTTAGTAAATTATTTATTTAAACAAATGACTTTTGAAGATACTGCCTTGTATAAACAATGTAGAAAAAGAGAAGATTCCAAATACAGGGGTCTTGCGTTTGATTTTTTTTTTTTCAGATTTTGGTTCCAGAATTTAGTTCCCTGATGTCTTTTTAGTTATTTTACTTCCTTTTAAATAAGGAAAAGAAAACATAACTTTAAGGATCAGGTTTCTTTTTTCTTTTGAGAATATTAGTTATCCAAGTGTCAGATGTGTGTTGTGAAAGTAAGCTCTATCTAAGACACAGCTTGTGTTTTATCCTTGTTGCTGCTTGAAGTTTTCTTCAAGAATTTCACTTCTCTTTCTTGCATCATCTTCTGCCTAATCTAGTTGCAAAGAAATTTTTGCTAACAGTGTAAGATTTTTGTAGTGGTTAGGGATGTTTGAAGATTTAATCCTGACATCTTCTGACTTTCTTTAGCTTCATGAATTTTCTATGGTGTCTGGGATGATGGCAGCGCTGCCATAATTATCCTAGCTAAAATACTCTGAAGTTAAAGAAGTATCTGGGGTATAGAATATGAAAAGAACTGGTTAAAAGTCATACCATCTGTTAGAACCACTAGGAAGTGCTGTATGTTAAGAGAAAAGGAATCAAATATGAGTGTAGATTTTAGCATTGATGGCTTAAATGAATTCTTGTGATTCTTTGTAGTATTCACAGCCTATTATGTGTCACTATCTTTCTATGACACTTAGAAAACTGAATTAGATTCAATAACAGAACATTAATAACTCTATCAACAGCATCCATTTCTAAGTAAGATGGTTTTAAGTGCCTGTTTTAGTAAAATAATATGCACCCAGGATTCATCCTGCATCTCATGAGCCAGATCAAAGTCACTTTAGGTCAGTAATAAAATTCTGTGTGGCTTTTATGTTTCTGACAGGAACTTGAAGAGGGAGTCAGCAGCCATCAGACCAGTGTTTCAGTGTTGAACAGAACTGGGGAAGGGATCATACAGAAACTGTCTGCTACAGATGGGAGCTTCCTACAGGAGAAGCTGGCAGGATTGAATAGACGCTGGAAAGCAATCACAACAGAGGTCATGGATAGACAACAGAGGTAATAAGTTAATCAAAAATTTGGATGTCTGACCAGATGCAATAAGGAGAATTTCATTTAGTAGACTCTGGGAGAGAGAGCACATTCTATTGCACACTGTCATTAATCGGAATTTTCCTGATGTTCAGAGCTCTGTTTTGAACTCTCTTCTAGAACAGATTTCTCATAAATCCACCTGCAGTTGACTGCTTAGTAAGTCTTTGTTTAGTACAACTCATGAAATGACTAGCACAAAAATACTTTTCTTACAGTTTTCCTTTGTTTTTAAAATAATTTCTCTATAAAGCCAGACTTTTTAGGAAGAATTGCTCAGCTACTTTCTCTGGCTGAAGCTGAACTGTAAGTACATTGCGTTAATTTTTATTTTACCAGTGTCAGAGATACACTAATTGAAACAACTTGTATTGTTCTGGAATTTCCACAATACTGTAAAGAGGGATATTTATGTACTTACATGTTTTTAGCATCTCCTGATACATTTAGGAATGTAATAAGGTCTTGCCTAATTATTTAGTTTGAGAAATTTCATTAAAGTTTTATGTGATTTAGTGGAAGTATTGTATATGTCCCTGAAACTTCCAGGGGAAAAATTCAGTGGCCTTATAATGACTTACAATGATTAGGCCTGAAGGTGTTGTCATTACTATCACTTACATTTAATGTTTTCTGCAGTCTTTTAAAAGTTTATTTTGTGACTTTGGAACTAAAATACGTCTGTTTTTAAGATAATAGCATTTATTTGCAAATATCTTGAATTTTAATGATGATGGTAGAATCTGTTCACGATAAAAATGAATCCTTTAAAATGCTCCCAGCACTGAAAAACACTTGACTGTGGCCTCAGAAGTAATGTAGGACTGATGTGCTGGGCTTTTTGTTTCACTTCTTAAGGCTAAAAGGAGAGAACCAGCAGCTGATAGAGTACAGAAAGAAACTTGACGAGCTGCGTTGTTGGTTGGAAAATGTGGAAAATGCTCTGGACACAAGATTTACATTCAACCATGAAGAAAACTTGCAAGAATTACAGGCAAGATTGATTAGTGTGTATATGTGTATACATTTGTATGTCCCGTGTAAAGCATCAGGACACGGCTTTTGGGGAGGGGAATTTTCACATCGTACAAAGCCAAAGAAATATTATGGTTGTGTGAGATAATTTTGTGAGATTACTTACACAGGCAAGATGCACCTTGAAATGAAGTCGGGTTGAGTTGGTAACTGGTATGTAGCCAGAAGATGGTATCTGTGTGTGAGACAGTGAGAAATAGATATACTACTGATAAAATTTAGTAAGTAGAATGTCACAGGAGATGATGTGTATGTGTCAACTTCATAATTGCTGAAACCTATAGAAGAAAGCTGATAACCTCTAATGGTAGGTAACACCATTGTCCCATTTACTGGGCAGTTGTAATACTTTCTTGTGTGTGAGATTTTATTTAATCTGCTTTTTGAACTGTAAGGGTTTTGGCCATTTCAAGTAAATTGTGTGCATATGTATGTATTTTTCCTGTTTATTTTGTGTCTGGCTTTGACAACAAAACATCTTTGGTTTGTAGGATATATCAAAGAGAATGTTTCTGAAATCCTAAAAGAACGAGAGGAATAGTCAGTCCAACTAACCTGCTTGCTCGTTTTTTAAAAATCAGTCATTTTTTAAAAAGCAACAAAAAACCCAACAAAATCTCAACCAACCTCTTTTAGACCAGATCTAGGTGGGAAGTCTTGAACAAGTGTTTATAAATGATGTAAAGTAGTTGCAGTTTTGTTTGCCTAAATAAATTGACTCATGTCAGTTGAGTATTTACTGCCTGACTGTCATCAAAGGGTAATTTTTCTTGTCGTCTACCTTAATATAAAAGCCCGAAGTGAAAGGTAATAAATGTTTCAATAATTTCTAGATCAAGCATAGAAACTAAAATAGAAGCTTTTCTGTTGATGTCCAGGGAAATGCCTAATATTGGAGTTAAAAGAGAGCTTTCCTCCTCCTTTGCTTAAGCATGTATGCATTTTATTACAGTCTAAAACTCTTCTGTCCATTTTAGGTCTTAAGTGAAGAGATGGAAGTACTGGGCGACAAACTGGAATGGCTGAACAGAACTGAACCTGAGGTGCTGTTGGATAAAAACATTGATCTTCAGGAAAAAGACAAACTTTCTGCTTGCCTGCAGTCCCTCAATGTGAGGTGGAATAAGGTGTGCATTTCTTCAGCATTGGGTACCTGAGGTTGAAAATAGTGATATACTTGGAATGGTTGTTTTCCTTTTCATGTATCTGTGACGTGTGGCGTGTACATAAAATGACTTGGAAGCCATGCAGGAATGATCAGGAAATGTGCCCCAAACAATTTTCACATGAAAATACTGATGGACATTTTTCTGTCAGATGGAGTTAATTTGGTTAGCTTAGGTTTTTCTGTTGGTTTTTTTTCCTTTAGTATTGGCTTATTTTTTTGAAAGATGGATCAAAAATATCAGCTGGATCAAAAATATTTTGCTTATTTGAGTCAAACAGTAATGTATTAACTTGAAATTGAGAGTTAGAATAAATCTTTGCTATGCAGGAAAGTTGAATGCATGTAGCAGTTAAGAGGAAAAGAAATGAAGCTGTGGTAAAGCTTAGTGAGAAAATCTTATCAAGTGTGTCTGGGGTTCCTATTAAGAATAACTACTGTAAATTAGAAACTCCTGTGTTCAATCTCATTGGAAAGGCTGGTTGGAGTAAAACAAGATTTTTTTTTCAAGCAAAGCCTGGAGATCCAAATGAAAAAAAATTAAATGATTTGAGATTATTTTATAGATGACAGAGGTAAGGATATACTGGGGAAAGGGGCTTTTGATAGCTCAGGGAAAGAAAAAAATATGTGTTTTTACCTGTTCGGCCATGAAAACGGGGATTTCCCCCCTGCTTTGTATACTACATTTCCCTCACTGCCTTTTAAAAACTTTTAAAAAGCAAATAGGCAAATTTGTTTTCACTACAGTGGAGTTGTAACATTTTTTCCTTTTTCAATTAGTTCCCTATTTCTCTGCTTTTGTGTGACTGACAACAAATTATGCTTTGCATCATCTTTTCTTCAAAGTATATTCAAATAATGAATTATAGTTCTGGTGCTTAGACAGTAAAAAACGTGTAAACAACCAGTCTACAACAATTTATTTATTTCTTTTCAATATTTAGGTGTGCCACTGGGATGTTTTGAAAAAACACCTTAGTACCTCTTGAAATTTTTTATTGTTTTTTTAAAGGATACTTTAAAAAAAATTGAAATGTATCTGAGGCACGGTGTTGAATATTTTGTCTTCCAATAAGAGATTACTTTTCTGCCATTAGTATAGGTTGTGTTACTGTTTTTATTTCTCCCTGCTGGGCTGTAGGTGTTCAGAGAAGTGCCTGACAAAGTGAGAGAATTGGAGGCATTTGTTGGGCAGTCCCGTCTCGTTACAAAGACAAAGCCTTCTGGTGAGTGATCAGTCCTTCTGTTCTGCTTAATTGTCTTGAGTGTAATCCTGTTTGCAGTCAAAAGTAATTAAAAAAGGAAAAAAGCTCTGTGAACTTCGACAAATATAAATAAGAAATGTTGAACCATTGTGCTGTACCTGAGGCTGCCTTCATATTACTATGGGAGAGAGGGAATGTTTGGGTAGGGAAGAAGTCACTCTACTGTTCAGGACTGGGGGAGGCTTTTAGAGTTCCTCTAAGAGTTTTGAAATGGAGAAATGTTTTAGTAAGGCTTAGGCCTCCTCATCAGGTCTAGGTACAGATTAAAAACCAAAATAGCTGCGTTTGTGACAGCCTGGTTTCCTGTGGATTTGGGGTCATGCCTTTGACTAATTAAGATCCACTAGAAGCTTTCCATACAGCTAATTATTTGTGAAGTATCTCTTGCATACAGATTTTTTGCAGTCCTATAAATAAAGGCCATTCTGCTCCTTTTGGCTCAGTTAGGGACACAGATGGGTCTCCCTTATCTGCTAGAAACTTACCTTCCTGAATCTCTTAGGGAAAGCTGTCCAAATATATGTTCTTGTATGAGACACTGACACTGGTCATATTTTCAAGTTCTTGGAGGCAGTTCAGCAGATACAGCAGATTATAAACAAAATGTCCAGGTCTCCCTTTTGGAAATTTAGGTAAAGATGACAGCCCTTGCCTGAAAGAATTTGCAACTCAAACTTCAGCGAAGTAACTCTATTTTTTTTTTATTTAATTCAGCCTCAGTAAACAAAATTTGAAGCGAACCAACTTCTGTTTAATCCTGTTAAAACCTTGAATTCAGCTTGTTCTCCTTTCATACAAGGTGTTTGTTAAACAAAGCTCCTGTGTTTCTTTGTTTGAGGGAAGTGTGAAATATTCATGCTCCAGCTTGATGTAACTTAATGTTTCTTGGAACTAGAACACAACTTCTGGAATGAATCTTACTATTCATTCAACTCATTCCTCACTTCTTTGTTGTGTCAGGTTAAAAAGATAGAAAGGATGTGACTGAAGTAGTGGGCATCTGTCCCTTCCTCAGACAGCTGTGGAATGCCAAGTCCATGAAGCATCTATGGCAGAAGCTTGGCTTGTGCTTAAGTGAATTCTGAGCCCAGAGTGGAGAAGACCTTTTTGCTACATAATAGAAAACTGAGGAACACAATTTTAGATGTTTATCTTAAACAAAATACTGGTTTTTATGCTTAGTAAGGGTCAGTTCCCTTTTGTGTCAAAGAGCGTTTGGCTTCATTCTATTAGACTTAATGTAATGTGGTCTTTGCAAGTTTTCATCTTGTTTATTTTGAATTTAAGCTGTATCATTTGGGTGGGTCTTTTTGGCATGCAGTAAAAAAAAATAGCTGCCTTAAAGGTGCAAAAGGAATTTCTGATCACTTAGCTTTTGGTTGTTAAAATACAATTTTTGCTGTACTTTCTCAGTAGATGCTGTTGCATATTTATAGGAATTACAAAACTCCCCTGTTATTCCAAGAACTGCTCATGTGGCCATGATTACTTTTTCTTTAACAGAACCCCCACACTCTGTTTCAGATATCCAAAAGGTGGTGCTAGCATCTTCTTCATTGGAAATTCCTGTTCAGACTCAGCAGGCTTTGGAACTTTCTGCACCTGCTGATCTGGACAAAACTAGAACTGAGCTGGCTGACTGGTTGGTATTGATTGACCAGATGCTCAAGTCAAACATAGTCACTGTGGGAAATACTGAAGAGATCAATCGGACTATTGCACGAATGAAAGTATGTGTTTTTGTGAAGGCTAGTAGAAAACTGTCTCACATTGTTTTTACATTCAGTAAAGAAATTAAAAGCAATAATGTGTTTAAAAATGAGGGGAAAAAAACCCTGACTGCAACTAAGTGCATAACATGAAAGTTACACTTTAAATGCTGTTGTTATTACACTTCTCTCTCCTTCAGAGCCGTTTCCTGTTAATTCTTGTGGCTCTGTGTGAGCTAAACCCTGTTATATTTTTGTTTAAAACAAAGTAAGTGGAGAATACCTCCTGACATCTTTTGGGGTTTATATAGTTACCGTACGCTGAAAACTTTGGAGAAGCTTCATGTTTGCTTAGTGGGTGACCTTTGATTCACTCTTTACTGGTTTCTAATGAGTTTTGTTTGCTGTAGTTACACTAAACTGATTTCCAGAGACACGCTAAGAGGATTAAAAGTTGTAACATAAATGCTTATGATGTAAATGTTTATTTCTTTTGATAGCTCATGCTGTGTTGAACTGTGACTAAGGGCAGTATTAGTGAGATGTATGCAGCTGTTAAGGTTCATTTTATACGACTTAATATCAATTAACTAAGTATAGAGTAAAAGCTGTAGGCTAAACAAGTGCTAAACTGTTTCTGTGAGTATCTCACATAGTCTGGAATTTGAAAGAATAACGTGATGTACAGTAGCTTTGGAAACACTTTGCTTTAACTGTATAATACCTGTAATATGGGCTGCTGGTGCATTGCCACAGTGAGAGAACAACAGTTTATAGAACAACATTATATGGTCTGATTGTTCCTTACAGTTGTTTTCCTTCTTCACTTTCTCCCTGTACCCACTGCTGCTTCTGATGTATATAAATGATGACAGCTTGGTTAGGAGAAAAATAAATTATGGAAGAGAGAAAAATAGATATTGGAAAACATTGTGCAACAGCTGTGGTAACTGTGGCTTGTACAGGCTAACCTTCACCTCTGGATTTTCAGTAACTGCAATTTACAATATTTTAGCTTTTTAAAGCAGTGCTATAATACTGTGGCAGTTCAAGGGTTACAGTAATGATGGGACCAGCCGTATACTTGTGGAGACACATGTGTTTTTTTACCTACAAATAATACAGATGAATTTAACTAATTTCTCCTGTTTGGACTTAAAAATCATATCCTGATTCTCAACAGATAACCAATGCAGATATGGACCATCGGCACCCTCAGCTTGATTCTGTTTTTACATTGGCTCAGAATTTGAAAAATAAAACTTCCAGTTCAGACATTAGGACAGAGATCACAGAAAAAAGTAAGTTTCTCCATCCTGTGTTTGTGAATACATTGTTTCCATGGCAGTAAAAAATCTTCTATCTTTCTCTTAAATTCTCAGTTGAGCCTAGCTGAAGTTGCCTTCCTTGAAAAAGAAAAGAAAACTTGGCATTTAAGTGGCTTTCACTTAAAAAAGTCTAATGAAAATTCCTAGAACAAGAATTGCCACTTGTTTTTTTGACTGGCCGTTTTTGCAAGTATGAAGGTCAATAGTTTTGTTGGAATTCCAAAATATTTTGTGAGGAATTTGGGTTGCTTCACAGCCACAAACCCAGGGATGAGGATTTCATTTATTGAGAAAAGGCACTAATCATGTATCTTTGTTTTTGTTGAACTTTGAGGCACTGGACAGGTAAAAACACGAATGTATTGACTTTAGGACAATGACTTTGTGTGTGTTCTTTGAAAATTGTTGACTGACAGTAGAGATTTTAAGTCACTGACATGTACTCGAAAATCTAATTTCCAATTTAAAGGCCCCTACTCCCTCTGAAATTTTATTTTACTGGTACTTAAAAAATGTACAATTGTCACAATTTGAAACTAATGGGCAATCCATTTTTGGAAATCTTAAGCTTTGCTGGTTGCTAAGATTAGAAAATTCATGCAGCAGGGAATACTATAGTTAGAAGTAAAAATGGAAAGATATATTTTCTTATCTTCTCATCTGTAATGTAGTTTTCTTTACGACATCTACATGAATTTTTTTGGTGTCCATAAGACTTGATGGAGATGATGGGCTCAGATAGAAAGCCCACAGATGGATGGTTTTTCTGGGATCTGATGAGATGGCATCTGCTGTCTTGAGGTTCACAGACTATGGATTGGTAGGGGGAGTAAGAGTCAAAGAAGCAGCTTAGTTTTGCAGTCACTCGGAGCTAGGGGTCAGGTGGAAACTTGAGGGAGGATAATAACCATGTACTCCATGGGAGTCAATGAAAAAGGGGACATTGGGTCAGTCATAAAACATTCTTGATTCTTCAGAAAAGCTGTACAAGAAGTAAAGGACTGTATGTTGAAAGTTCGAGTTTCCCTATAGTCATGCCCGTCCAGGGTGGGAAAAGAGAAGTTATGTATGGTGCCATGGATCAAGCTTCCAGTAGATACTTTAGATGTATGTGAAGATTTTCTGCCTGTCATGAAACATGAAAAAAAAAATGAAGGTTTTGTTACTACTGACATTTGTTAAGAAAAGTTTGCTCTTTGAAGAAAAGTGAAGCTCAGGGCTGCTTTATGCACCTTGTTGTTTAAACACTGAGTATATATAGACACCAAATATTTATCAGAATATACTGATAAAAACTTCCCTGAGTCTGCTGTTTGTCATTAGACGAAGCGTAACTACTCAAATGGATAGGAGCAGAGAAAGAGAGAAAAGCTTCCTTCTCTGGAACTTCCCTCCCAATTGCTTCACGGACACTGGGAATTGAAAACACAGTCTCATCAGCAATATTTTCCAATCCTTCTGCCTGTGATATCAGACTGGTGCCAATGACAACTTTTTCTAGGAGCTTACCTCTTGAACCCACTGAATCCTGAGGCTACCAGGAATGTCACTATTTTTCTGTCCTGTTTTGCTGGAGATAGAAAGAAGGGTAAATATGTCAGCAGTGTAGAGAGTAAGGT
Organism: Mohoua ochrocephala; assembly: GCA_013398855.1. Taxonomy (NCBI): domain Eukaryota; kingdom Metazoa; phylum Chordata; class Aves; order Passeriformes; family Acanthizidae; genus Mohoua; species Mohoua ochrocephala. The sequence goes on from VZTA01012010.1 coordinate 282,777, forward strand.
TAACCTGTCCATTAATAAGGAAAAGTATATAAATAAGTATTAGTTCTATAATAGTAATACTACTATGTAAATGTCAAATATCTGTGCTTGAAAATTGATCCACAGTCTGCCTGTGGGTTGAAATGGATGAATCTATATTGCACAAATTATTAGGTTTGTCCACCAGCATGGCGGAGTGATATTTACTCTGACACGTGGGCTTTGCTGCCACAGTCTTTGAGAGCTTTGTGGAACTAAACAGAATATTGTTGAGTGTATTAAAGTTAAGAGATTTTTTCTCAAGCGGATGAAGCACAATGGCTTTGTAGAATCACAAAAGGTTAAAAAAAATGTAAAGTTCACTTAAATGGCTTCAGTTTAAGCACAACCTTTGACATTTTTGCTTCATGGAAAATTGAAGTGACTTGAGTGTCAAGCGTGTTAATTTTCTAATAAAATGGCGTACTTACTGTTAAAATAAATGCATTGGATGTCTTACATACTGCCTACCTCTTACTGCTCAGAGTAGAGAGATGTGCAGGAAATCCAGCTTAGTTTTTTTTGGTTTTGATTTTTTGCATTTGCTTTTTTACCACATTATTTTCTATCACATTCTTTAGTGATATAATTTGTTCCCTATAACTGTCACGACAGGTCGTAGACAAACCTGTTTCCACCTCTATAGACCTTCAAGTAATACACTTGCTTTAATGGTCTGTAAGTATCCAGGAAAATATATGATGCCATGCATTTCTCTCCAAAGACGGATTCACGGCTTTTTGTGATGCACAATTTTTGTTCTAGGCTCTTATGTTGTCTTTTTCACTTCTTGTTTATTGAAGGTTAAGTGTGTTTATCCATCACCTAATATAACTATTTCTTGAGAGAGGAATGGAATACTTGAAGGAAGTGAGGTTTAATCAATAACTTCTCTGTTCTGCCATGTAATCCACTTAAGTCTGTAGAAACCTGTGGTGGAATTAAATTGCCAAAGTAGGTTGTTACTGGAGTGTTTCTACCTTGGCCAAAATTGTAGTACAGGTGCCATGAGACTGTCTTTAACACACAGTGGTCTGGAATGCTTAGTTTGCTTTGTACAAGCTATCTAAACAGTATTTATTTACTTATTTATTTGTACTGGTTTAAGTTACAGATGCACAAAGATGACTTGCTGGTCCTGTCACCCTAAAATTGTGCTCCTTGGAGCCCTGCTGCTGGTGTGTCTCTGCAGTGCATTTTCCCACATGTGTGTACTTAAAAAGGAAATAATGCCTTTGAAATATTCTAGAAATAATAGTTGTTACTTGTATGCTGACCCACTTAAACAAGAGGAAGCCAAACATCTGAATTTTTCATTTGCTTCTGTGAATGTCAACTACACGGGGAACTAAAATACTGAATATGGAGACTGTTGTGTTTGAGTTATATTATTGCCTTTTGTCCTGAAAATTAAGAGGTAGTTATGGCTGCTTGTTCATTTGCCTCATATTTTTCATGTTCTGTGTTGTCCTCCCCAGTGGAGAAGCTGAAGAACCAGTGGGACAACACCCAGCACAGCGTGGAGGTGCGGCAGCAGCAGCTGAAGCACATGCTGACAGACAGCCTGCAGTGGCATGAGCAGAGGCAGGAGATGGAGCACCTCATGGAGCAGTGCGAGATCCGGCTGCGAATGCTCCTGCAGGCCCCAAAAGAGGTGCTTGCCAAACAGATTGCGGAGAGCAAAGTAAGAACACTTGTGCCTATTTTTTTTCCATACCAGATTCCTCAGTCTTTGTAATGCTACTGGATTCAGTTGATGAGTGAATGTGCAATTTAGTTGTTGTACTATTTTCTGTCTCTTTTTGGGCATGATATTTTCTTAATTGTCTATACTTTTCAATATATCAGACTTCCCAGGAATCACGTTCTGGGAGGTAAACAGGTGGCATGTGTGCATGTGTGTCTTTGAAAGCTTAGCTGAAATGAGTATAATATAGCATTGAAGAAATGTTATTATGCAAAGAGCTTGAACCCCAGACCAATTAAAATTTAATGATACTGCCACAGAATTGACTTCATAGAAATATTTAACAGTAGCTTAGGAATGGACTAAGGTATTTAAAATTGTCCTGAATTTCACTTCTGGTGGGTGCCAGGCATATCCAATGCTCTTTTTTTTTTTTTTTTTCCTTTATTCCATGCAATCTTTGATGCTTTTTATATCATGTCAAGCGTGCTGTGATAAATCTGTAAGTCTAGTGTCCTTTGTCCTGGTGGCTGTCAGAAAAAGGGCAGGCTGTAGGTGGCACAGTATGAGAACTAAAGACACAAAGCAGTGAGGAGAGGCTCTTATCAGTGCAGTATTTAGAACAGGGATATAATAGAGTTTTAAAAAGTATGTGCATATATATACACATATATATTCATGAGGGGGCAATGTAGGGGTGCAGCTGGGTGTGGAAAGAGGCAGGGAGTATGATTGTGAGAGTTGCTTACCAATCCGTAGCTATTTCAGTACACGGTAAAGGTGTGTGCTTTTCACAACTATCTGACTAGTGTCTATCTCTACATGAGCAGGGAAATAGAAATGGACTATTAGGTCTGCTTTGTTTTCTTCAGTGAAAGCAGGCCCATGCCCAAACAGAAAGTTACAGAGGCCATAATATGCAACTGGATATATGTATGGAAATATTATTTTTCATTTAGAAATAATCTTGAGTTTAGATTCTCTAAAGTCAAGGTACATTATAAATATCCTGTTACGATAAACAAACGCTTCTAACGTATTTTCTTAATTTTAAACAAAAAACTCCCTCAAAACCAAAAAACCCCAAAGAATGAAATCAAATTCTCATACTGCTCATTTCATTTATGCCGCTTTTAGATGCCGCTTATATTGCTATTTTAATAATTCAAACTTATTCATGCTACTCAAAATACAGAACTGGTTTTATTTCTGTTGCCAGTAGAATATAAAAGAGGATTTCACTAACCTTTGGTGGTTCTGACAAATACAACTTTTTCTCACCTGTTTGTCTTTTGATTAGTTCATTATCAGGACACTTAATATCTGTAGATTTTCCTCTTTAAGATTTTACTTCTAGGTGAAAAACATGCACATTTTGCTTTTTAGAAAAGAGGAAAAATTGGGGGGTTTATGATATGTGATAAAATGCATAATGTGAGAAATAGTCTGATTTTAATCTGTCTCATTTGGAATTGCTTTTTAGCTGTTAGTACAGGATTTGCATAGAGGTGACATCACAGTAGCAGCATTCAATGATCTTTCTAATAAACTTCTTCGAGAGTATCGTGATGATGACTCAAGGAAGGTGAAGGAAACCACTGACCAAATGAACACTTGCTGGGTTAATCTGAACCAAAGGTAATTACAAGGTTTCACTCTATCTGTAGCAGCTGATGTGTTAAACTTGCGTTCTGTATATATGTGTGTATTGTAGTCTCTTCTCTGTGTGCTTTAGTGCAGCATTTAGGGCTGCTGTGGGTAATTAGTCAATTGCCATCAAGCTCTTTTGATGATTGAAATTCCCACAGCTCACAATGGAAAGCTTCTGTATTACTTCCCATTTATGTGGTATATTTTTAAGCAGAAAAAGAAGGGACTTCTCATGTTTGGTTTCAGGTTTTCCTGTGGCTATTATTCTCTAAGTGTCTTTGAAAGTTCCTCTCTTGTTCTTTATTGCTGGTATGATTTATGTATTTGTAGTTTGTTATTGTACTTTCTTTTCATAAGGCTGTAAGTGTTCAGCTTCATCTTCCCACGTATTAATTCATCATGGCCTTCCATCTAATGGAAACTTTCCCTGAGAATGGGGCTGTGCTTTGGGTTCTCGAGTGCAATCCTTCCAGTATTCCCATCTAGAAAATACTTGAGCTGTAGGAACTGAGACTTAATTGAAACTTCTTTCTATTCATCCTCTATTTAAGATACATCTGCAGATATGTCTCAATGAAAATATAGTATTTTCCTATGCATCATTTTTTTTCCTGCAGGGTAATCTAATTTCTGCAGAAATGCTTTTTAGTATTTGGTATTGATAGACAATTATCATTTAGAATAGTGTCTGACTCTGAAATCTAAAAGGCTATATGCATTATGGTTAGAATGAGCAAAGACAAAATTCATCCTCTGTATGTGGGAGAGGGGAAGATGACAACTGAATTCTATATGTATATATGTGCATGTGAAAGAAGCAGCTGCTTTTGGAATGGGATGCCAGTTATAGGAGTGAAAAGCCTATTTAGTAAAGCTTATGGAGCTGATATTATTTCCTGAGGAGTGAGAGGAGGAGAATGTTATAGAAACTGTGGAATTATAGAATGGTTTGAATTGGAAGGGGCCTTAAAGATCATCCAGTTCCAACCCCCCTGCCATGATCAGATCATGGTCCCCTAGACCAGGTTGCTCAAAGCCCCATTCAGTCTGACCTTGGACACTTCCAGGGATGGGGCATTCACAGCTTCTCCTGTTCCAGTGCTTCGCCACCCTCAGAATGAAGAATTTTTTTCCTGATATCTAATCTAAATATGCCCTCTTTCAGTTTAGAGCCATTACTCTTGTCTTATCCTTACATGCCCTTGCAAAAAGTCCCTCTCCGCCTTTCATGTAGGCCCCCTTCAGGCTCTGCAAGGCTGCTGTAAGGTCCTCGGGGAGCCTTTGCTTCTCCAGGCTGAACAACTCCAACTCTCTCAGCCTTTTCTGATAGGAGAGGTGCTCCAGCCCTCAGAGTATCTCAGTGCTTCTCCTCTGGACCTGCTTCAGCAGGTTCACTTCCTTCTTATGTTGGGCCCTCAGTGCTGGCTGCAGCACTCCAGGTGGGGTCTCACCAGAGCAGGGCAGAGGGGCAGAATCCCCTCCCTGGCCCTGCTGGCGATGCTGCTTTGGGTACAGCCCTGGACACGACTGGCTTTCTGGGCTGCAAGCACACATTATTGGGTCATGTCCAGCCTCTCACCCACCAGCACCCCCAAGTCCCTCTCAGCAGGACTTTTCTCAGTAAGCAGGTAATGAAGGAAGCAGAGAAGAACGTTATCTTATTCTTCCTTGGAGGAAAATGGTTATGTCATTTTGGGTTTTGGATGTGGCAGCTTGTTTCCTAGTTAATTAGAGGATGAAGGAAAATAGCTCCTTGTTGGATTAGCATTGACAGGAGACTAAAACTCTGTAGTAGTCTCATTCACATTCAGACTTTGCAGTGTTTATGGTTAGGACTAGCATAAGACTGCCCACTACTCAGAGAAGGTGACCAGAAAGAAGAGCTCCTGCCTGGAAGCCTCTAATTATTTTTGAATCTGCTTAAAGTCTAAAATAATAAGCTACTGCATTTTGTTGTGTATAACTGAAGCTCCTCAATTATCACTGGGGCTGCTGTTTGAAGTCTGCAGCCTAAGGAAGGTGAATATCTGCTTTGTTTATTAACTAGTGGCTGAATGTAAAGGACAATTCTGAGAGCCAGTGGGTAGCCAGTGTGGAGCTGCTCAGTGTAACCCCATCTGAGTAGCACGGTAGAATTAAAAGGGGAGAATGGGCAAAGAAAACACCTTTTCAATAGGATAAAGGTTTTTATATTTGCTTTAAATGCAAGAAATAGAAATACCAGTGACAAGGCTTACTTTTTGTGGCAGATCTTGGGACATGCGGGGCTTATACATAGAGTGGACACGTAGCCCTATGGCTTCTAGAAGGACAAATCTGTATTTATAGCGTAATGCTGTAAAATACCAGTTTGTTCCCCTACTTGGAGGTTGTGGAAAGGGTCCTTAGTAACATCACCTGGAAGGACTGTGGTCCTGAACAGCACAAGAACACTACCAGGAAGATTGTAGCCATGGCATGTAAAGTGAAGGAGCTTATTTTAAAACTGTTGGCATTAAGAGATTGAAGCTCCCCAGCTTGACATTGTGTAAATTGGATACTTTGCCCAATGGCTATTTGTGTTCTATTTTTGTACTTTAGGGTGAAACTATAGTCATTCTATGTGTTTGTGCTGCCTTGGTAATGGATTATAGTTGCTTTCTGTACTGTCTCAGATGTTAGTTTCTGAATTTCTTTTGATCACACACTTGTATGCATTGCAGATTTTTAGTTTAAATCTGAAAAAATAATTCGGTGGAACAGAAACCTGAAACAGAGCCATGAAAACTTAAATAACAGAATAACAAATTTTTTTTCTTGGGTGTGTCTTTGTCAATAGAATCTGCATAGACTTTTTCCACTATCACTGTATTAAGTTAGCTGCATTTGAAAATAATTCTTCAGCTTCTCCTCACATTTAGTTCTTGCATCCTGGAAGATGTACAGATCCTCTGTCTTTTGAGGCTGCTCTAATTGTGTCAGGATTATTTGAAAGTCTGAGTTATATTTTTATAGCATGGGGTAGTTGATAATCTTCAGTACAGAATTCTCCATTTTCTATTTTATGTTTGAGGCCTTTACTAGATGGGGATGAAAGTATTTCCATCTGCTCTGTAAAAGTGTTGCTTGCTACTGCTATGGATGTCCTCTTTTAAAAACACCCATGTAATCTTAGAACATTAGTTGTAAATTTGTACATATTTAGTGAAAGGATTGGTTTTCAGCTTTAATTCAAGTATCTGGCAGCAGTGGGTCAATAATAGGATTTAATTCTTTCCTTAAAGTTCAACTAAGCAGAAAGCTTGAGAAATTAAAACTTTAGGACTAATACAATATTCTTCAATGAAGGTTGTTAACTACAAAGATTGGGTTGTCTCGATTCTCATCTAGTACATCAATACTTAGACTTAGAGATCTGGGTCACTTGCTGTTTCATCCTTTGGGGCTGTTCTTTTTCTTTGAAGGTCACCTTTATTACCAGTCTGTTCTTCCTGTTGTCACTCCTGTTCTTCCACCTTTGGCCTTAACCCCCTGCTAGGGAAGAAAATCCCTGCAGAGGGAGAGGGTTTTGAAGTTAGAGCTCATAACTGCTTTTACTTTACGTTTTTCTCACAGTTCCTTGGTGTGCTCTAAGTTTTTAGCTGGTGCTTATTATCTTTTCTGGACAATATCTGTCAAACTTTTTGTTATCCCTAGCACGCTACTTATTATTTTTTCTCAAGACTGGGCGAAGCATACCAGCTGCAAGTGAGAAGCAAGAATGAAGGCTTCTTGCTCTCCTAGTCATTTGCTGGTAGCCAAAACTTGGGCAAGCGCAAAGTCAGGAATGATTCTTAGGCTCTTATTTTGGATAAAGCAATTATTAACGAGCGATGTAAGACCTAAGCTCCTAAAGTATAGGGTGCAACACTATCTTTGTGCAGATTGTCTCTAAAAAATTAATTATGCCAAAGCTTAGGAATGTGAGCCTGGCAGAATTGGGGTTGCAGGAGGTTTCCTCACAGTCCTTGAAAGAAAACAGCTTTTACTTGTATCTGTCTCATCTGATGTGCTAGTAGACCAGGCTACTTGCTTTGAAATGTCATCCTGAATGGTACTGAACACCCACTGCTTCTTTTCTAAAAGGAATATTTTAACTAGTTCTGAAATGCGCAATTCCAAACACAGCGATTCCTTCATACTGCTGAGCAGTGCTTCTGCCACAGCATGACAAGGAGGAAGGAAAGCTGGAGTAGGTGGGAGGACGCGGAAGAGACAAATTTGGGCCTGTCTGGAGAAATGTGGAAATACCAAATACTGAGTGTTTTGGCCTTGTCTGTCTTGAAATTAAACATCAGTTTACCCCTAAAATCTCACGATACAGTTAGTGCTTGATGTGAAAATAAAATAGAACTTTCTTCTTATTCAGCAGAAGCATTCTAGCTGTTAGCTCTGTTAGAGGTTTCTCTACAGTGTGCTGGTATGGGACAGCTTGTTTCTTTTGTCCTGATTTTGGAAGAAGGAATGCTGCATAATAACAGCCTCAAATAGATGAAATTTGGTTTGTCATGCTTTATTAATGTTGCTAATCAGAGCTTTTAAGATTGCTGACTATAATAGTTTCTCATCTGAGTTTCATTTCAGTCACAAGGAGACAGTACTGTTATGCGGAAGTATAAGGTGATTTCTTTCCGAGGAAATTGTTTGAAGTTGCTGATAACTTAAAATGTTCGGATTATATTGTTGTTATGTGAAAAAATCCCCTTACGGACACAAACTTTAGTATTTGCATCAGTCAGAAATCTTTTGGATGATTGAAAATTTGGACTATATTCTGCCAGTCTTTTTTTAGATTTAAGTTTGTTGAGCATGGCTTGACTGTTAGGATGGCAGTGTATTATTCTGTTTGAGTGGTAGTGTCAAAAGTCTTGTCTTCTAGCAGAGAGAACCAGGTATTTGACTTTTCATCCCTTAGCACTTTAACTCTTAAGAATTTTTGGCAGTGCTTCTGCTCACTGTAAAAGAGGAACCAAAAATACCCCAAGCACTCAGTGCTTCTGTTCCATGTGGGTTTTGTTGATGGGGAAAAGCCCATTTTTCACACATGGAAATAACACTTCTACCATTTGGGGTAGCATAAGTTTATGATGGTAATACTCTAAAAGGAAAATCTAGGTTTTTAATCAAAAACTTCGTTTCTTCTGCATGCCTCTTTAAAAAGGTCAGTGAAATGTATAACCAGTTCAGGACATCTGTGGGTAGCTGTAGATATATCACTGTTTCTCTGGTTAGTGTAAATAATGATAAAACAAGCTGTACAGATGTATAGTTTCTTACTAGAGATGTCTTTCAGACTTCCTGTTAGTAGTTTCATTATGATGTATATAATGCTGTACGTTGTGGGGGAATAGTCTGACACTTGTCTTGTTTTCAGAGCTGTCGATAGGCAGAATTTCTTGGAGACAGAGATGAAGACGGTGCAGGCCTCAAACAAGGATCTGGAGAGCTTTCTCAAGTGGCTTCAAGAGGCAGAGACAACAGTTAATGTTCTGGCAGATGCATCCGAGCGTGAGAACACCGCTCAGGACAGTGTCTGTGTGAGGGAACTCAGAAAGCAAATGCAGGTGAGAAACTAAATAATATTACTGTTATTTAGGTGTTCTCTCAATGGCAAATGTTTTAAAGAAAAGCTATCTACTTGCTTGGGGAAAGCTGCAGCCTATTGAAAAGTGTTCCCTAAACCAGTGTTTTAGAAATCAGGTATGTGACGGAAGCAGATTTGTCTTCCTAAGATCTGAAGTACATACTTTTGTGTATGTCTGTGGCACTGAGGGCTCTTAAATGTCCTTGGAGGGTGACTGCATTCAGGAAATGTACGCTTGATTAAACCGAGTCATGTTGTGTGATTGTCCAACCAAACAATTTAATCTGCTTCCCTCCAAGTAAAGCCCTCAAAGGCTGCATAGTCTCCTATTTCTGCTTGCCACCCTCTTCCTGCTTTCCCAGCAATTAAAGAAGTTGTTGTGCTTGGATTACCTCTTCTCCCTCTCCTAGTGCCCAGCAGCTCCCCAGCTGTCCTTCCTTCTTGTACGGGCCACAGAATGGAAACCTGAGAAATGACTGAGGAGTTTAACTGACACCACTTATTAAATCCTGCACTTTGGGTTTGGATTAATGTCGTCTGTGATCTAAGTGGGTTTGAGCAGCTTATAATGAAAAAAAGATGTTGCTTTTAGTAGTGCATGTAATAGTAATCTGAACATATCTAAGCTGAATTGAAATGAAACAAGGCTGTTAGAAGTATCTGATAGCAAGCCATTCTCGTTAATTGCAGTGAAGAGCACAATATTTTGTGGAAACTTGTATCTGTTGAGGATGACGTGTCACTCACCAATGTTCAAATGATTCTAGTCAGTCAGGTAACTTATCTGTAGAGACGTGGCTTTTTTGTGAAATGCTGATACTTGTCTGTAGTGGTGACACCTAGAACTTAATATTATGCTTTCTATTGGCAGCACTCCCAACTACTGTAATGTAGTGGAGGTGGAAGAGCTGAAACAGGGCACAGGCAGCTAACGACAGAGGGCAGTGCTATGCGTAAATAGACTTATTTTTGCATTACCTTGCACTCTGTGTGGTCAATCACACCAAGATACAACCGTTATTACACAATTTGTTTGTTGGCTCTTTGTGGCTGTGAAGCACCGTGAGTGTGGAAGGTTGTTTGCCATTCTTTGTTGTGCTGCAATCTGATTAAAATTGCATGAGTTGTGCTGTGTGAGGGGAGGTGGGCAAGACTGCCTGCTGTGTGGAGAAGGAGAAGGTCTGTAACCAACTCATGACCGTGCACATTGTCCTGGCTTGTAACAACTGAAAAGGCAGATGGAGGTGCTGGGGCATGACCTCCCCTGGTTCCGCATCCTTTGACTGGATATTGTCCATCTTTTTCTGAGACTGTATGTTTCTACACACTGTGCACATGAAGTATCATCACTTAACTCACCCGTGACCTTACATAATATTGTAAGCCTTTTCTGGGTACCCTAGGAACTGAAGTAGAGCATGTCAAAGACTGTCATAATGACTTCCAGAATGAACTTTGTCTCCTACTATCTTACAGTCTTACTTTAAATGTAGATGAAGACATTCATATCATGACACTGAAAAACTCCAAAATCACTGAACTTTCTTTTTCAACTTCTGAAAACAAAATGAAGCTCTAACATCTTGCTGCGCCTCAAAAGATCAAGCCCACTCCCTTGCAAGTTCTTAAGCTTAATATCTGATTAAACAAAGATCATTTCCTGTTCTTCCCCTGTTATGTGGTGTAAAATAACAGTGTTGTTCTCTTGGTGCTTTGTTGAATATATGAAGACGTATTGGTTTTAAAAGTAGTGGTTAAATGGTTTTAAGAAGAATGCAGGGATTATAACCTTCTCTGCTCTGTGTGCAGATGCCTCTGCCCCCAAGGGCATTAAGTGCATTAAATAAAACTTTACAATGAGTTTAAGGTGTGATAAATTCTAGGTGAAATGAGCTGAACCTAGACAAAACGTGATGAATTTGTTGTTGTCGCTGTTGTTACATGTCATGCATTTTTAGAAAAGGATCATCTGTTAAACTGGCATCTGTGCATGCATGGGAGGACTATCCTCCATAACATTTTTGGCCTAACTTGTTTGGCTGCAGCTCAAGCCACTCTACTGTGGAATCAGTGATCTGAGCATTGAAGCCTTGTTTTGCCTTTGATTGTGATACCTGAGGCCAGCAACAGTACTATGCAAATAGTGCAGACTTTGAGTGTGGTAGCAATGTCTTTTTGAAAAGGAGAAATCCACAATTATATCATCAGTCAGTTAAATTCATTCTCCCAGTATCTAAATGTTGTAGAAGACTTTCCTTTCAGATTAGTGCCAAAACGCTACAGTCTGTGTTGGAAAATGTTTAGCAGTGACTTGAAAGAGATTAAAACCTAATTTGAAACAAGATGCAGAATATAAGGTAGGAAATAGTAAGAAGTGGTGCAATATATGTAAAGTCCTGTGCCTACAGATATGAAAGTGTTCAAAATAATTCAAAGATTTTTTTGTGTTGAAAAAAAAAGTCACCATAGGTGGTGGCAGGCAGTTTTTCTCACTGCTTGATTCAAACTTGTGGATTGAAAGATCTGGGAAGATATAAAGCAGAACTGAAGGAAGGAAGATGTGGACTGTGGGCTCTGTCTCACACAGAAGAGGTTTGAGCTTTTGCACAGTCATTTCTGAATGCTTCCGTAGTTTCAGAGTTGTGCTGCTTCATAGGTTTCCTTAAAAGATATTTGGTAAGAGCATGTCAGGTAGTCATGGTAGGCTCGATCTGGAAGCTTAAAGAAGCAGACTTCTGGTGGGAATGGATGTAAGCCAGGAGCAATGGCATACAGAGGAACAGTTCAAGTAAGTGGTGGAGATGAGAGAAGACAGTGTGCCTGGCAAGGTGAATACAGATGGTAAGATGTCTATATACAGAGTGGAATCTGTATATCTGTTTACTCAAAATGATGTTACTGTTGCGGACAGATCAAGAAGAAAGCAGAGTACAGGTAAACAGGGTTTATCTAAGGAGTGGTAGAAGCATTGATTCAGTCCTGAAAGTGAAGATGAAAAGGTTGGCTTCCTTTGTCTTTTGAATGGATGGGAAGAGATTTTAGATGTCCTGTATGAAGAACCTGAACCTTGCATTCATCTCTTTGGTAGGAAAGTGCCTTAGAAGAGGCAAAGCAGTGTATAATGCACTGACATCTAAGCTGTGCGTTATTTTGGATCATGTGAACTTGTCAGGATAGCTGTTGCCTGCATGTTGTTCTGATTGATGTGTGCTTGTAACGTGTAGGTACCTTTTCGTGTGGAAATAGGCACATTAAATCATATGATTTCTTGTGGTGGTGTGCTCCACCTACTGTGTTCAGGCCTCCCTGAACATTTGCTCCAGCAACCCCTCTGATACAGGTTTAAGTAGATTTCGTCACAGCACCTTTGGAAGCAATGAGTAGCTGGCTCTGGTTATGCTGCAGTTTTGCCACACCTAGGGGTATGTTGGCTGTATTGCATTGGGAGTGCTTGCTGGTAGCAAAACACTTCCATGCTCTTGAATGTCCTGCTGTCATCCTTAGCTGGCTTAAATAATTCTGCTTTGTCATGGGAAATACACCAAAATTATGTTAGCTCTTTGGATTCAAGGATGACTTGGAGATGGGGCTGATGATGCAAATGTATGCTTTTACTTTAGCAAAACCCTATTTTTTCTTGTCTAAAGTCATTCTGGAAAATATTTAATTGGAAATGGCTTGTGAAAAACATTCCTACTTTCTGGTGCAAGTGAGAATCCTTTGAGATCCCTTTGACTAAATTAGCTTTAAGAGAGTTTTTATAGGAGGAGGTTTACCCCCTGCAGTTTTCCCTTTTGTGTTGGGTAATCTAGTTTTGAGAAATGCCTCTGTGATTTATTAGCCTTTAACGTATGGCTGATATAATTAGGGCAGGTATCCCTGTGCTCCTCTCTCAAGATTTATAACACAATCTGTTATTCACTCACTCTACAGCTCTGCCAGAGCTGCGTTCAGTCTGAGAACGAGAGCATCCTTTCCCAGAGTGAGGGAGCAAACGCTCAGTCTGCTGATAGAAAGCAGCTACTAGGGAAGAACAACTGTTGTGATACACTGGAGCCGTCTTCCTGAAGGAATTCTTTTTTTGTTCCTGCAGCTTTCAGGCTTAAATTAATAACCTTTTTCTGGCTATTTAGTGCACTCCTGAACGGTGGCAGACGATCGGCTGCTCAACTTCATTTGCCCTCTGCAAAAGCAGAGCTGAGCAGTACCGATTAGAAGAAAATCTGGGAAGGCTGTTGTTTTTTTGCATTTGTTTTGTGGGGTTATTTTAGGAGAAAAACTTATGCTATATCAATCTTCTTTGCCTTTGAAACGTATAAAGCCTGTAGCTTGCAAAAGCAGTCCTGGAAGAGAGCATGCTCAGAAAGCTGGCAAATCATTGTCCAGTGACCGGGAGGAAATGATAGTTGCTCTTCATTTATAATGCAAATTCTGAGGTATCTTCAGAAGTGTGGCAAACTTAAAATGATGGCTGTGGTGAGAACCTCTCTTCAGAAAGTTGTGGTGTTGTTGCATCGTTTACAGAGGATGGCAGTTTCTTCTCCCCGTTACCAGAAGCTTTGTAAGGTAAGAAACATAAGCCCTAAATGTCGAGTGTGTGTATTGCTAACTCTGTTGTCTTTCTGAGATAAAAAGAAAAGAAAGTGAGCATGGCATGAGTGTCAAAATCATCCAGGCTACCTAGTGTTTTTAAGCCTGTCATGCTCTCCGTGTGTGTTTTGTTGAAGAATGCAATACAAAAAAAACCAAAACAAAACAACCCGGTGCTTGTCTGAGTGATACATTTTTTTTAGAAAAGTGCTCTCTTGCCCACCATTCAAGTCTCTGGAAGGAAACTGTCATGTTCAATGTTTTTTTTTGTTTTTTTTTTTTTGGTAAAATACTACCACTTCTTTTCCATGGGAGTGAGTTAGTTCTTGGTAAATGTGATTCTTTAACTCCTGTGTACCCATTATGTAGAATAACTGTATTTTTCCATGCCCAGTGTTATTTTTCTTTTGAGCTTTTTGAAACTTTTAATTAGGAATGAGTTCAGCAGACTAATACGCAGTCATTAATTTCTGACTTCGCTGATCGAGTTCCTTCACGGTTAAAAAAAATCAGGAAAAGTTGGAGGAAAAGCATGTTGACATAGGCTACCACTTACTGGTAGTTTTGATGGTACCTATTTTGGTGACTGATTGTTTCTATTTCCAAAGACAGTGTTTACGTTTTGTTTCTTTTCAAAGGCTCATTAGTTCTGAACCTTAAGACTGTGGTGATGATCTCAGATACCTAGTAAAATTCACTTTTTAAAGTAGTTTGATCATTCACTAGATTAAAATTAGTGAATAAAATGAATAAATTTCAAACTGATCTGTAAAGTCCGTGAGTTAATACTGCTGCAGTGTGATGCCCGTGTGAGGTGGTGAGGTATTATTATTGAACTTTTAATATAATGATTCTGTCTTGATATGTTGCAAAATTATAAAATTTGATAGGTCTTCAGCTGTATATATACTGACATAACCTTGCATAAATTCTATTTGGCTGCCTTTGAAACTGTTTTTCTCTTCTTGCTGCTTATGATACTTTAAAACTCTGTTTTTTGATGAAAATATGTCAGTGTTTTTCATGCAAGGTATGTGAGAACCAATGTCTTGTTCTGATAATAAAGTAAAGCCACCTTAACTCATCCTACTTGCTTCAATCTGAAATATGCTTTCTGTTATGAGGAACAGAAAAATTACATCAAGTGGGAGAGATCCCATCCTTAGAGTAGGGTTTGAAAGTAAGGAAAAAGTATCATGCAGGATGTGAAGCTTGTAGATGAAGTTCTGTCATATGGGGAAAAACATTGCCTTCAAATGGCTGTTCAGCGTGCTTCAGTTTACCAAGCTGTACTAATTGATGCATCTTCATGATGAAGAATGAGAAACAGTAGTTTGTGTACATACAAGCTGTTTTAACAAACATTCCTCAGTTGTTCTTGTCTATCAGTTGTCATTAAACAGCCTGTTTGCTTTTGTGAATAAAGCAGATGTTTTTTTTCATTAATGTAAAGACATGGGTTATAATTGCCTGTTTAGTCACATTTTTTGTATAAACTTGTTTAAAAAATGTTTGTCAAGCTACTATTTAGTGACTCTTACAGTAATAATTATTTGCTAATTAGCCTGAGCGCCCAGTAAATGGTTGCATACTTAATTTGCTGAATTTAAATCTACCCAAGGGGTAGTGAAAAAATCTTCTAGAAAGCTGTTATTAAAATACATTTTCTGATTGAGAACCCATGCAGTAATAGCCTTGGGAATTACACATTGCTTAAAATGACACATTGTATGTTTTTTGCTTGTTAAAAAGTCACGTGGCTTAGTTTTCAGATGTCTGTGCTTAGTTTACTGAAAGTAGAATTGTTGGTCTTCTTGTACAGTTAAATCAGACACTAATTGAGGGGGAAAAAAAGGAATGGTTTACGATCCCAGTCACTTCCAGCAGGTGTCAATGTAAGGCAATGATAGATGGAAGTCTGGTGATGGAAATGTTAATGCTTAGATGAGAAAATGTATGGAAATTACTAAAAGCAACCATGACAGCATGTCAGGAAGGATTTCTTGTAGTGCCCTGTATACTTCTGTCTTTGGAATGTCAGACGTTTGTACGTGTCTTGTGCGCTCTGTGGATACACTGATACAGTTCAGGTCTGCAGAAGAGAAGCTGTTTACTAGAGAGTGTATGAATTGTTGTATTGTATCCAGGGTAGATGCTTCATGAGCTAGATCTAAATGTTTCATGTGAAGTGTCCTCTGTAGCGTAACAGAGGGCCAATGAAATATTTAAGACAAATTCTTGAAGTTTAGTGTTTGTTTTAAACGGCACTGTTTATGAAAGAAGTAAGGCTTTATTATTGAACTGTACTGGGAGAAGTCATAATTGTTCCTTTTAACAGCCTCATATAATAGTAGCACTCAGCATTCATAGTCCACATTTTGCAAATTTCTTTAAAGCAGAAACAAAAATAAAGACTTTGTTGACATACTACGGTGTGTCTGAAAAACATGAAATCCGAAGTTTAGGATATTTCTTCTGCTGCTGCTTTTTCTTCCACTAATTTCTTCATACCAAGATGAGTTTTGCCAGATAGACCTTTCCACTTGTTGCTGTTTTATTCTTTCACCCTGAAATTAGTGGCATACCAGGGCAAAATGTCTGCGCTTGGCATTGTCTTGTCAGTATGTAATAAGTTTTGCTTTATTGTTGTTAGCAGCTTTGTTTCAAAACTCTTATGTAAGACTTTGATGCTGATAATGAACAATCAGAAAACCGTTGTAGGGGCTATCATCTGCTCTGTGTTCTTGCTAGTGTGATTGTTCCTTAAAGAAAGACTTTTATTAGTTATAGCCAACTAGCTCAGACTAGAATGAATTTATAACAGAAAAAATCGTTTTAAGGTACAAATTGATAGATCTGTTCTGAGAGACCAGAGCTACAACATTACTTATAAAAATAAAGCACAAAATTTTGAAACTTTCTTTAAGTTCCCTGAGAGAAGGTAAAGAATAGACTCTCTGGCAGACAGCTAAATGATTACCTTGTAATATGTATCCTACATGTGGAATTTGACTGTGGTATTTTTGAAACACATTGCTAACATTCAGGGACTGGAGAATTCATCCACTGGAAAACAGGCTGAGAAACATACCTAGCTGCTGAGAGGGTATTTTCTCATTTTTGTCTCTCACTTTTTTGATAAATTCTTGAGAAGAACCTACTTTAAAAATAAATAAATATTCAACTCCCTTCATATAAAATATTCAGGTCTCAAACCTGATCCAACATGAGTCTTCGTGTGGTAACTTAGGTGAGTTCCTGACTTCCTCAGCTGTGAAACACATCAGAAACACATCTCGTGGTTCTTTTTTTTCCTTAAGAATACATAACTTAAAATGTAACCCTCTCATTTTATGCTAGTCTTTTTTTTTTTTTTTATAGCTAGTGTTAAATTTATAAAACTGCAGGAATTTAAAAGCACAGCAAATGCTGGGGTCAGCCAAAATCCTTTTTTTTTGCTGTGATACTGGTGATGCATTCCAAAAGACATTTACATTATGTTGAATTTTGAGAGTAGCAGCAAAGGCCCTGTTCCTAGGAAATTTTGAAAAAAATAGGAAGGTCATGGGGGCAGGGCAAAAAAAAAAAAGCCTGGAAGGTGTGTTGAGAAATGTGTAGGTTAATCCTGGTTCCAATGAATTCAACAAAAATAAGTTTTTTAATGTTTACACGACTTCGAGTTGATTTAGAAAATAAATCATTGGCACTTGATATATTCGAGTATAAAATACAGATAACCAAGTGTGGATGAAGAGGAGCAGCAATGTAGTACATTCATTGGACAGCAGAAGTGAGAACAAAAGTTAATTTTGGAAACATGTTCTGAAATAGGATACAGTATTAAGAAGGTTGTTGATTGGAAAATGAAGCAGTGTCGTCAAAAGCATTGCTAAATTATGCAGCCAGTTTCTTTTTTTAGATGAGAAAGCTAAGTCCAGACTGCTTGATATGGTTCTAGTTTTATAAAGGACATTCTAATTAGATTTAGATCTACAAAAAAGCCTTATAGAAGGGAGGAGGCCAGAATTAAAGGGAGCCTTGGATAATAATGACTATCATCCACTAAAATACAGTGAGGCTGGAAGTGAAGTGGTGACAACAAAATGGGTGTTTTGAAAAAGGAGATGTAGTAAATAATATCTGATGATCAGCCTCTCAGGAGTTTAGGATTTACCATTTTAGAAAACAACTGAGCAGTGTGACTGGTAACCACCAAACTCCCCACAGTTCTGTTGTGTTGGGAATGGTTGTGGAAGAAGTGGTTTTTGCTGTGATTTCTTGAGAGAGAGTATGCACAGGGCTGGGATGAATTGTGACTTGGGTGCTTTGTAAGCAGAACAGGGCTAACATGCTGCTAATCAATCAAGGGCAACAAGGTACCTTGATGGTGTTTAGTGACAGAGAAGATAAGCCTTATTTGAAGGAACATGAATAGGCTGGGAGTGCACGTCAGTCAATGGTCATTTAAAATGAGTGAGATGGACATAATTTCTTTGTGTGTTTGGATTAAAAGTTGTAAAGCTGAAAACTGGTGGAGAATACTTGAAATGATAGGCATCTGGAAGTCTTGGGAGGTGACAGTTGATTTCTGACCTTTATTATAGAATGATCACAGCAGCTAGAGAAGCAATGGAAGACTGAAGGGAGAAAATTTTTAATAGCTTTAAAAAAATGAGGTAGAGGTGAAGGCTGAAAATGACTATCCAGTGAGTCAAAAGATGTGAAAACTAGAAATATGGACAAGAGATTAAATTCCATTTGGAAATATAATAACTGTAATGGAATTCAGTTCTTCATTGGTATCAAATTGCACCTTTGTATACACTCTACAGTGATGGACAAGCACAATTAGGGGCTTTGGGGTGTAGGCAAGATGTTGTTAACTGTTAGCATGTTATTTACTGATTGATTTCCTTTGGACTTTTGGAGGGATCTGATAAAAAAAAGCAGTGGGATATTGGAGGGATATTTTCATGTTTTGATAGGTCAGAGAAATATGAGATCCTGAGAACTCCCATGGTCTTCCTAGGATAGTGTAAGTTGGTTCATGAAGACAGGTGTGGATTCTGGTTGTCATTGGAGTGTAAAAGACTGAGCAGAATTTCAAAGAGAAACTTGTAGGTAAAGTTACTGGGAAGACCTTTTGATAGATTTAGGAGCTTAGTGTCTTCCCCCAAGGACTCCTGTCCTCAGTCCTTAAAGAAAACAGTTTAATAAGGCCCCAAGCAATGGCTTACATCAGTAAGCCATTTCCAAGCATAAAAGACAGGATGGCGATTGCGAAGAGCCGTCATGGATTATGAGAAGGGTGCCCAAGCTGTTTGCTTTCTGTGAGAAAGTTGTCGCTGTGTCTTTGGGAAAGCAGTACTGTTCCCTGATCATGATTTTAGAGAGACTTTGGACGCAGTCTGTCACAGCCAAATCAGGGATACATGGGCAAGATAGGTAAGCGAAAAGGTGGGGAGACAACTGTCTGGACCATTTATGTTCCTCAAGGGATGCAACAGAGCCTGGTGCTGTTTAGCTGTGTTATGAATCCAGAGTGGGACGGAGTGCACCCTCAGCAGGTTTGTGAATGATACTAGACTGTGTAGAACAGTTCCGTTCCCATTCCTTGGGGCCCCAAGTGGGAGGGATGGGCTGACAGGAACCCCATGAATTTTTTTAAAAAGCCCCACAAAGACCCAGTGCCAATTCTTGCACCTGAAGGAGTAACCCAATGCGTTGGTATAAGTGTGAGAAGGATGGTAGCCAGACAGGATGAAGTGTTTATGTTTTTCTGCTTAACACTCATGAGGTCGTGTCTGGAATACCACGGTTGGTTTCAGGCCCCCAGTTTGACAGATAGTGAGAGACTGGAGAGAGTGCAGTGCTTGGAGCACATGATGTAGGAGTGGAGCAGCAGGGGAGCCGACTTCATTTAATTT
Source organism: Mohoua ochrocephala (assembly GCA_013398855.1). Lineage (NCBI taxonomy): Eukaryota > Metazoa > Chordata > Aves > Passeriformes > Acanthizidae > Mohoua > Mohoua ochrocephala. Next base: position 302,251 of record VZTA01012010.1, read on the forward strand.
GGAGGAGAGAAGGCTCCAGGGATTTCCACCAGCTGTCACTGCATACCTGGTGAGTTGTTACTATAAAAGATGGAGCCAGGCTCTTCTTGGAGGGGCCCTGTGGAAGGAAAAGCGGCAGTGGGAATAAGCTGCAGCAAGGCAGTTGGGTGTAAGGGCAACAGTTCTGCACAGGAGGTGTACCTGAGGACTGGAGTGGATTGCCCGAGGAAAGAGGCTGTTACATTTCCATCTCTGGCAGCATTAACAGTTGTAGTGGATAAGGACCTTAGCAGCAGACCCAGCTTTGAAACTGGTTCCTGGAATTGGCAGGAGGTTTGACCTCCAGAGGTCTTCCAACTTGTGATTTTCTATGATTCTCTGCTAGTGCCCTATTAGCTTATAAGTGAAGACTGAAATAGTCAAAATGATAGTGCAGCAGTTTTCAGCCGTGGGTTGCTCACTTCCTATGAAAAGGAGCTTCACAGTTTTACCCCATGTGAAAAATTCCTACTACTCCGCTGAATTTTGATCTAAATCTCGGCCTGCTATGAGTCTGCTGTACAGCCTCAGCATGTACTCATTTGCAAATCCTTTTGCTGTAGTCTAACCTCAATGGTGGTAGTGCAGTACAGGCAGGCATTTGGTGCATCTCTGAATTATGTGCCTATGATTAGAAGGCATTTTAGTACAGCACAAAACTTTGTCATCTAACCTTCCCCCCACTTTTTCATTTTTGGATAATGTTTTCAGAACTAAAGCAGAAGACAGGTTTTGCACATCTTGAGTGATGTAACCACTTTGTTTTGCCATTTGTCTAATTAGGATCAGTGCCAAAGAAAACTGCATAATAAATGGGTACATTATTGTAAACTCTTGTGCTCTCTAGTCCTCTGTGTATCGGGCGGCTTCTCTAGAAATAGAATTGTTTCTTTAAGGTGAAAGAACAAGGGAAAACAAAATGGGAGAGGACATAAAGCTTCAGAATTTCAGTATTAAGTGCTGCATCAGTCGTTCCTATTTGCAAGCAAAATGCAGCTTAACAGAAGTTAAGATAGGTTCTAGGATATAGCTGGTTTTTTTTTAATAGCAGTTCAGTAGTAGTGTGGAAGGGAGGAAAGGAGAGAGGAGATGAGAGAAATATTTCAGGACATGCTTTCAGAATCCCTTTTACATTTTTTTAAAGGCAAGTCTTATTTTTAAGCTGAAAATACTGTGCTATTGCAGCAAAAATGAATCTAAAAGATGAAGTAGTTCTATTAAAGCATGAACATAGCATTAATGGCAAATGACTTCCATGAACTTCACATGTTCACAGCAGCTGGATCAATATTTATTATGGGAGCCTCTTGCCACAGTGTTTTGCCACAGTGCTTTTTGATTGCTGCTATTTTTCAGAAGCAGTTCCCCCCGCCCCTTTCCCTTAGGGCTTAATTACCCTGCCCAAATTCATGAAGTCATGAAGCAGTAGTTGCCTAGAACAGCATAGTGCTTCACCAGTTCGTGTCTAGAGAACTGACAGTTTTTTCTTGTCTTCTTCAGACAGATCATTTGAGCTTATTTTTGAAAAAACCTGCACTCACTAGGTAGCTGGGAAAATAATGCTGTTTGAAGATGTCCTGTCACTGTTAGGCATCAGGGACTCTGGAAGAGTTCTGTCCTCCTTTTTGCCTTCTTCTCTGTTTTTAATCAAGACAAACTGTAAGAGACATCATGTTCCAAAGTTGCCCTGAGAGTTTTCTATTTCATGTCCACTGCTTGCAGACCAGCGTCAGGTTCTGACTGCCCTGCGACGTTTTCACGCTGGGCACTCTTGATACCCTTTGGTGCAAAGGATTTTACTTCAAAGCAAAAGTAACTTGCTCAGCCCTGCATAATTGGGTAATTGAATGTGGGTATAAGATGTCAGTGGTGGTTTTGTTAATTGATATCCTGTGTTGCGCTACAGAAAGCAATTCTTCATAGTCATAGAGTAATTATATTTGCTGGTGGTTTATGGTGTATGGTAAATATGGTAGGTGCTGCAAGTGAAGTAACAAACTGAAATGCTGCTCAACTCAAGTTGTGCCAGGGGAGGTTTAGATTGGATATTAGGAAAAAATTCTTCACTTTTAGGGTTGTCGGGCATTGGAACAAGCTGCCCAGAAAAGTGGTGGAATTAGAATTCCTGGAAGTGTTGGAAAAAAAGTGTAGATGGGTTGTATAGGGGCATGGTTTAGTGCTGGACTTGGCAGTGCTGGGTGAATGGTTGGAATTGAAGATCTTAGAGGTCTTTTCCAATGTTAATGATTCTGTGGATCTGTAGATGCTCCTCAGTTGCTGATGAGCCCTGTATTTATGGGTGCAGTGTTGTGCTAATAGGGAAAGTGCTGGTTTTTCTGCACTGGTGTTCCAGATTTCTGACCTGGAGAAAGCATCCTTTCTGGGGAGAGGTGGAGACTTTGGTTTTCAGTGCTTGCTCAATTCTTGGCATTTCTGCTGAGACTGCTGATCAATTAGTGCTAATTGTGCTGGGTTTTGGGATATGGTCCTAGAACAGTCATCTGAGGTCGCCGCTTTCTGTCACCTGCCATCTCTGGACTCAGTTTGTGAACTATGCTTTTTGCTTTCGCATTTTCTCTTTCTTTTAAGAGGGGATGCATTATTAACCCTGAAATAATCACTCACCCTTCATATTCAATTTTGGATGTTCCATATCAAATACTGGAAGTCTCTTGGTTATTATCCCCTCTTCTTTTTTTTGCTACAAAGAGGAGTATTCTTTTGCTACAAGTTCCGACACAGCAGGCTAGTTGAAACAAATGTCTTTTTTCTCTTTCTGTTACTGAAATGAAACTTTAAATTTCAGAATTTAAATGAACGTTACTCAATATTTGGGATTCTTGGGCACTTCTGAGAAGGATGGAAGCATAATAAAAGTTACAGATTCCACAAAATCGCCTTTCCCCACTTTTTTCTTTATTAGTAAACACAGCGATTTCCTCTTTTGGAAGAGGGGGGAAATGGGTCCAGAAAGAAGAGAGAAGCCTGTCAATGAAATTTCACTTCTTTGCTATGTGTTTACATCGGGAGCTAAAAGCAGTCCCTCAGCTATTTCAGTGAAATAGCTATATATCAGTTTGTAGGCCATTATCTTTCACTTCATATAGCCCAGCAGTGTAATGATAAATTAACTCAATTTCTTTCCATAGTTCTCTGTAAGAAGAATAGTCTTAAACGATTCAGCTGTTATCTGTAAGCAGATAATTTAGCCCAATTGTGGAAGACTTTCATCCCTTATAATGTTGTTTCCTCTATATTAAGGGTACTTCTAAATGAAAATAAGGGAGATAATTAAGAAGGTTTAGTTGAAGAATTTGGATCTGGACATGACCTTCCACAGGCATTGTCTCTTTGTGAGCTGATGTGATAAGGCACTTACATAGGATTAGTTACTATTATTTAGATTTAGAAAACAATTGATTTCTAGAATTTTTTGCACTAGGCTAGAGTTTTGTTTAATATTGATTTTGTCTAAGCTTTCTTTTTACCAGATGTCTGAGTTTGTCTTACTATTACCTGAAATCTTGAAATTTATCATTGCATCTCAGACTCCATGGGATGAGGAGAGCACAGCAGTTTTGTTTCAGATGAAAACAAGTGTGTTTCCTCTCCTTTTTTTTCAGTTGCAGAGGTGTGGTAATGATATGTTTCATAGGGAGAAACTATCACTCTGCTAGCAGAACCTGAATACACATTTTGCAAGTGTTTGGTTGTGACTGAAATGGGGCATTGAAGGTGAGGGATGTTCTTTCAAAAAGCATTGGAAGTATGGGTTGCCTTTTAATTATGGTGTCAACTATTGTTTTAATTGGAAAAGAGTGCAAAACAACCCCAAACTAGCCCACGGATTTTGTGATTGTGGAGAAATCTTTGAAAGTTGTGGTCAGGTTCTAAGGACTATAGCAGGCTTTATCCATTGGAAAAACCTTCTCTTTAGATTATCGCTCAATGGCAGTCTAAAATAGAGCCTAGCTTTCTGTACTTCAGGAGTGCTTTTCTTTGTCTAAAGCAGCCTCATAAGCTGACGGTACCAGATAAAAGTTTTCAGCTATGGATTAAGGTCAGTTCAGTGAAGGAAAAGTGTCAGAGGGAATAGCACTCCTAGAACTCTCAACATGGTTTTATTTTGACATTGCTGGTGAGTGACTGCAATAGGAGAGTAGCTCCTACTGCCTGCTTATGTAAAATCACAACCAGTTGGGGTTGTCTAACGCTACTCGCCTGTTCCTGTGGCTTAGAAGATGATACTCATTTGGGAACACAAATAGTTGTTGGTGCACATGCCAATCTGCAGACAGAAACAGTGATCATAGTGAGTTTCAGTGGAATGATCCTGTGTGGCTGAAGAGCAACTAATTTTTTCCATGCATTTATAATGAACCTTTGATTTTAGGTTAACAGGTAGTCTTGATAAGAAGAAACATGAAAGAACAGTTGTGTGGAGTAACAAGTAAAGAATGGAAAATAGGAAAACCAAAAGAAAGATAGCTAATGTGTGGTAGGTATCATAGAATCATAGAATGGCCTGGATTGGAAGGGACCTTAAAGGTTATCTAGTTCTACCCCCACTTGCCATGGGCACGGACACCTTCCACTAGACCAGGCTGCTCAAAGCACCATCCCGCCTGGCCTTCACCATTTTCAGGGATGGGGCATCTGCAACTTCTCTGGGCAGCCTGTTACAGTGCCTCACCACCCTTGTAATGAAGAATTTTTTCTTAAAAACGAATCCAAGTGTCTTCTCTTTCACTTTAAAACCATTTCCCCTTGTTCTATCACTATCTGCCCATGGAAAATGTCACTCTCCCTTTTTTTCCTAAGCCTCCTTTAATTACTGGAAGGCTGCAACGAGCTCTCCCTGGAGTCTTCTCCAGGCTGAACAGCCCCAGTTTCTTAGTCTGTCTTCAAAGGAGAGGTGCTCCAGCCCCCTAATTGTCTTTATGTTCTTCCTCTGGGCCTGCTTTAACAAGTTTGTGTGCTGAGGACTCCAGACCTGGATTCAGAACTCCAGGCGGAGTTTCACGAGGGCAGAGAAGAGAGGCAGGATCCTCCCTTGACCCACTGGCCACACCTCTTTTGATGCAGCCCAGGACATCATTGGCCTTCGGCGGGGGGCTGCAAGCCCACATTGTCCGGTCATGTCCAGCTTTTCACCTGCCAGGGCCCCCAAGCTCCACAGGGCTGGTCTCAAACAGTTCTTCTCTCAGTCTGTGCTCATGTCCTGACCCAGGTGCAGCACCTTGCACCTGGACTTCTTGATCTTTATTAGGTTCTTTTTGGTCTCACATCTCAAGTTTGTCCAAGTCCTGCTGGATATTGAATTTAGGAATAAGCCAAATTTATGCTTTGGTCCAAGACTGTATGATACACTGGGCTAAGTATGTTAATCTTAAAATCTCAATGTTCCAAATCAAAATTTGAGGAGACGATGAAGATTTTGTTAATGAGCAAATAGAGGCTTTAATATTACTGAGGTCCAGTACATTGTCGAGAAGGTATATGTTCCCTGGAGGTTCAGGTTGGTTGTGTTGAAACATAATGAATATGATTTTAGGAAAAGAGAGGCATTATAGGCTGAGCAAAATATTAACAGCTGCAAGGGAGAAGAAATTAAGCCATCTAATGGTGTTACTTTTGCATATTTTATTAACTTGGCTGTCAGCATGCTCCCTGTAAGTTTCTTGTGCCAGGTGAGTGCTGCTAGAAGTTATGTCAGTCTATGTATCAACAACCTATACCGTTTTTGAATCAAGGACACAGAAACCATATATGCATAGGGTATATCTATTTTTTTTCTTTTAGGAAATCAAGGGATATGAAATTTAACTGGTAGTTGTTTTGATACTCTCTGAATGGCAGATCTAGAACAGCATGCAATAAATTTTAAAATAGAAATGAGAAGGTGTAGGAAGGCTCTACACTATTTCTTTTTTAGGCTTTAGTCCAATTGCATAGGACGTGTTGAAAGGGAACTGTGATTTAGATCATCTTTGAAAGCCCAGGGCATAAAGCTAAGTATAATAATTTGTCTTGTTTAGCATTGTTTAATTTGATTATAAAATATGTTTAGATTTTATGACTCTTTTGGTACTGTCCCAGCATCTTTGCAAGAGATAAGTCTTTGGCAGTGGCATTTGTGTAGTGACTTAGGGAAAAATAAAATGAGATTAAAGACACTTTAGAAAGAGAAACAGCTGGCTTACAGTTTATAATGATGGTATGAATTTCGTGGTCTTGTTGTTTCACCTAATGGTGATTTACTGGGATGGTTTTTGAAGTCAGAGTCAACACACTGAAACGGAGAGCTGGCAGTCGATCCTTACTGCACTTGGAGTATTGTGGCTTCAGTTTGTAAGGGAGCCTGGAACTTTTACAGGCAAGGTGGCCAGAGTAAGTGAACCTGTTGCAAAGACAAAAGGACACAATACAGCACAACTAGGCACTGAGCTACAGAAAACACTCGTCTCCCCAGTTGCTGCAGCACTGCCTGGTCTGTTCTTCTGATGCAATGTTTTAGTAGATGTTCTGAAGTGAAAATAGAATAAATTCCTGTTGCTGCAGAAGAGTGTGAGACTGGGTGACGTGAAGTAACTGCTCTGGAGAATTTCTCAGTACAGAAAGCAAATGAGCTATGATCCCTAGTCAAATGCTGACACTTAGGTTAAAAAAAATCAACTCTTCTCCCCTTCCCCAGACCCCTAAAAGTTTCACCAAGAGAAAGTGAATGCTTCTTGCTTCTGATTCAGCCCCTTCTCAGACTTTGCATTATATCTGTGATTTGACTGCTTCAAGCAGCAAGACTGTCAGGGTTTGCACAAAGTACTAAGAGATAAAAGAAGCTACACCTTTTTGTTTGCTCTTGTGCTGTAAATCTATGCAGATGCACAGGCCATCACTGCCTGTGGCTTTCTTTTTGTAAAAGAAAGTACATTTTAATTTTTCTCAGTGAAAGAAACCAGAACAAAGGAAAGTAAATAAAGTGCTGTTCCTTTTGATATTTTGTGACTAATTTTATTCTTTAAAATTTGATCACAGCCGTAAGAATTCTGTATGCTGATATCCCCTGTTACTGTAGCTGGTTCTGGCAACTTCCTTTGCATGATCATTTGACATTAATTTTCATACATGCTCCAGAGGAAAATGGTTACTCCCTCTTCCCCACTTTTTCATTTTTGTGAAGGTCTGCAAAATGGTCACCTGTCAGTTAAAAGTCAGTGCATTGAAACGCCGCCTACTGATTACTCTGCGAGAGGCAGCACAAATGCTTGGTGTTCACTTGTTGAGGGAGGAGGAAGCCCTCTTTCCTCTTCTCCATGAGCCCTTTCCCAGCTGATGCAATGTAGGTGGAGATGTAACTGTAAACATAAAGTAGAATGAAACATTTTGTTGCTGTGTGTTTTGGAGAAACCTATTTCTGATTTTTCTAATGAAGAAAGGCCATGGCTTCAAAGTAGTGTTATCCTTTATTTTGTCCACTTGTTATATTTGCTACTGCCACCTGGTTTCACTAATAATCGTTCTGAGATTTGGCGAAGTGAATACTGCAAAAGGTTTTCCTGTGGCACCAATGATATGTTAGTTCTTTTAGAGTGAGACTGTGTAGAAAGTATTAAATTGCACTGTGCCTGTGTGATCACAGTTGAAGCTATGCACAGAAAGGAAAGCTGCTCCCTTACCCTGTCTTGTCTGTTGTGGTATTTTTATAGATCCATGAGTGAGGCGAGCTATGTAATTCAGCCTGAGTGATAAAATGGATTTGATTTAAAATGAGAGACACAGTGCTGTGGAGGTACATGATATGACTACACCCGAGAAGGGCCTTTGAAATTGCAAATAGTATTTAGCAAGGAACCTTCCTAAGAACATCTGTTCCTGATGATAGGCAAATACATGCTAAATTTGCTGTTGGAGTTTAGAGAGAGGTATAAGTTGGGTGCTTGTGGTTTTGCCTCAGCATTTCCTTTTGAATTGTTAATGTGTCAAAAATATATTTTGTTGAGGTAGAACCCCCAAATTTTCTGGCTTGCACGTGGAAGGATGAGCTATGTATGTATACAAGGGTTGTGTGATGCTATAGATAGCATTGGAGATGGACAAATTTTAGGTTTCAAATGAGTGAATGATTCTGGGAGATACTTCTCTTGTATTTGAAGATGCTTCCCTTGTATCTGGGGAATTCAGAGATGTACATACGAATTCTGTACAGAAAGATCAAGTAGGCATTTGAGGTGACGTTATGTTCGTGTTTCTAGTACATAAAGAAATAATATGAGTGGTAAGAAACAGTGCAGATAAAAGCACAGAGACTTGCTTGTCACCTAGTCTTAGCCCAATGCTGAGATCATCTCTTCCTATGTTACTTAAGAGTATTTGTCTTGTCTGTTTAAAAAAGTTTTTTACTGCTCCTTTTAAGACAAATTGAGTCACCTTTTTCAATCTATTAAAGCATTTTGTTGGTATTTTAATCTGATATGTAAATTAAATTGTATTCCTTATAATTGAAAGAAGTATATTATAAGGTCCTTCAACTCACCACAAAACTGAATTTACAGTTGGAGAATGTATTCCTGTGGTAGTTTGCACATATTTCAATATATATCAAAAGACCATTGTGCTTTCTTCTTTATCACTTTTTCTTAGATAAACTATCATTTACTCCTTGGATAATTTGCAGTTCATTTAACTTTTTCATGAAACTCCACGCCCAAAACTTGGTGCAATTTGTCTGCTCAGACCTTGCTAGAGCTGAATAGAATGGAAGGTGGTGTTGGTCTCCCACACCTTTCTGATCAGCCTTGTCGGAGGACCCCAGGGGTGGAGTACCCGGACCTGTCTTTGCAATGCAATCCTCTAGGTCATCACTTTTCGCATGGAATTTGCAATGTTGATTTGTGTTACTCAGTTACCCCACAGGATGTTTGTCTTAGAGGTGTACCACCTTTTTTTTTTTTTTTCCCCTTAAACAGTTCTCAAAATTGCCAAGCTCTCTAATTCTTACCTTTTTTTCCCCCCCAGCATCTTTGTAGCTGCTCCTGTCTTAGTTGTCTTTGTAAAAATCAGAAAGATGATTTTTTTTTTTCCTGCTATCCTGTTGTTAATGAAAATATTCCAAAGTACTGGCCTCAGGAAAAGTCCCTGTGCAATTTCTCTTTATATGTACCTTGTTAGTGATATGTTGGCTACTAAATACAGTTTTTCAGCTAGGGATGCTTGCACTTGGGACTGTCCCGTAAGGTTTTTGACAACTAGTGAAGTCAAGGTAAATGACACTACCACTCCTATATTATCAAGGTTTGTTTTCCTGTCACTGAAGAATATTAAGTTAGCCTGACGTGATTGATTTTTGACAAATCATGTTGGCTGGTGCTAATTTTCTTTTTATGTATGATGTGCATGCTATTTTTTTACAGGAATTGAAGTAAAGCTTATGGCCTGTAAATTCCTTAGCTCCTTCTTTAATCCCTAATTTAAAGAGAAGAGTTATATCTGCATTTTTCTGCCATCTTCTGTTGGTGCTCAGAGATAGATGCTACTAGCTCTTAGACACTAATAGCCTGTTATTTAAGTATTATTTGGCAGATTTAATAAGTTATACATAATTTGAGAAAGCCACACTTACTACTTTTTGGCCTTTTCTCGCCAGTTGAAGCTCAGATTTTTGCTACTTCATCTGTGTGGTTAAATATTTATCTGAAACACAATATTCCTCATTAGTGAGATTGGAAGCAGAGGAAAGTATTGGACACTCTTTCCTTCTCAGCATAATTACTTAATAGCTTCCCTTTGTGGTCTTGTTACTGGCTTGAATAAAAACCTGCTGTTTTCAAAAAGTAACTTCATAGATAAATACAGGAATTAAGATATCATTTATCGAATTTGTCTCTCTATAAAGAAAATTAACTATTTCCTTAGTAGGATGTTTAATTTTAAAATAAAATAGTAATTTTTTTGTTGCTGATAAAAATAACAGCTCATCCTTGCATTGTTAAGAAGGTGGATCTGCAGGCAGTGAAGCAAACTTTGACAGGATAGTATAGAACTGAGTCTAGAAATAACTATGCAAATAATCTGATCTGAACCTTAAACCTCAGCATGTGTGTTATTGCATGAATGCTTGAATTAGAGTGTATATTAGACACCTTTGCCAGTTTTTGAAGTATCCAGTTAAAAAATGACTGATTTTATGATGCTGGAAAGCAGAGACATATTTTGAACAAAGACCACCTATATCTTAGGTCAAGGATTTGACAATGTCTTCATACTTAAAGGTAAATGTGGAAACGAACGATATCTAGTAGTAATGAGACTTACCTGACACTCTTCCAAGAAAGGTTGGTTACATACGGGTGTCTGTGTAGATCTTGCTGAAATAATGTGTCCAGTTGGCACTGAAAAGTAGGCAAGGATTTTGCCTCAATTACATTCACAATGGGAAAGATGGCATTTTTGGAACATTTTTTTGCTTATTGGAAACTGAGCATATCATGGAACATGTGTTGACTCTGAATGGTATATGGAAAACAGGCGTAAAGAAGAATAAAATCACAACAAAACCTCTCTTCTGATCACTTTAAGCATGGAAAATTTAAGTGGAGGGAATTAAAAAGGATTATGAAATTGTGCATTTTTACCTTTAAAGACTGTGAAAGGCTTAGTAGTAAGTAGCAAATTGTTTAAGCAGATGATAAGTGTTTGAGGGCACTGTGTCATCATTTCAGTCTGCTTGGAGAAATTCTGAAAAGCTCCATGGTGGATCACAACCTGAGTTTTTCTGGAATACACAATACAAATTTGACATGCACAGCTATTTAAGAAATTATAATATGAAAAGCCAGGGCAAATGACACTTCAATAAGGAAACCTAATAATAATGAAGAGAATTTAAGGCTAGTTTAATGAGCACAGAGAATACTTGCTTCTTCTGGGGTTGGCAATATATCTTTGGTTTGTAACTTGTTAACTGTAATGGAAACTGGCTCTAAATTATATCCAGCAGTGAAAATAAGGGAAAATAAATAGATAATATATTATCGGCAATAAACAGCAAAAAGATCCAAAAGATTTAAGTAATTAACCTGACTGCAAATACACTGTAAAAATGCTTAGCTGTTCTCATACCTTCCTGTTAGGTGTTTTCTGTTGTCTGCTTCACAAGCTGGAAGACAATTTTTGGTGCATCTCAGAGGAGAGTAGTCTTTGGTTTTGTTTTCAACATGTATCAGTTTTATAAAGGCTTAAAATGCCTCAGAAAAGCTTATTCTGCTAAAAGGAGCTTGCTGCTAGTTCCTGCTGCCTCTCATGCACACTTGTATTGACAGTGTCTCTTTAGTCTCCCAGTTGCTCGTGGTTCACTTTCGGCTTGGGCTACAGACTGCCTTCAATCTCTGCGTTCTCTGCAGCCTGTGCTTGTGCACTGTTCTGCTTGTTGATATTCTTGGCTCAGAGTTCCTGTGTGTCAGGATAACACAAGTGATTAACCATAGAAAGCTGATCATGCTTTGCTAAAGTCTTAGGCTTAAACCATGAGCCTGGTACCAATGGGAAAAACTGTCAAAGCCCTTCAGCTGGAATTCCTGACTCATGTCTCTCTGTGGTGTCCTTTGTTTTTTGGTTTTTTTGGTCTTCTAAATAGTGGATGTATGCTTCGTGTCTGAGCAGGTTTAAGGCAATGGTGTTGTGGTTTTGTTTTCTGGGCATTTCCTCCCACATATTCATGTATCCATTTGTAGAATGCTCATTTGTATTTTCTGTATTCTCAACAGATGACGACGTTTTGCAGACTTGAAACAAATGCCATCTTTTTCCAACTTAGGGTGGTCATAATTTTCTGCCTATCTTATTAATTGGCCTTGCTGAATTTTTGGTATCTCTTGACATTGTTTTAAAATTTTGGTCTGTGAACGCATGATTAAAAAGCTCTGCATGCAGCAGTAACATTCCTCTATGGAAATCCAAGGAACTATTTAGCTCTCCTCTCACTTTAAGCTCCTCAGTTTATGTACTAAGAATTAATTATTAATTATTGTTTTACTGTTTTGAAATAACAGTATTTATAGTTGGTAATTATGTCTGAATTTATTGAAAATAAAAATAGTTAAAACAAGGCTTAAGCATGTCTATCTTAAAGTAGCTCTGTGATGAATGCCGTCCAAAAACATGTAGGTTACTTCTGTTTGAGGTGTCACTGGAGGTCACTATTTAGCATCTGATAAATAAAATTTACCTTTTTTATAATCATTCTGGCTCCCTTGAGAACAGGGATTTATATCTTTACAGCTTCAGTAAAGAATAATAAATTACTTAAGTGTTTCAGAATTTAGGGTGGAGGTGTTCTGTAAATGAAAAGCTTTTTCAAAACAAATAAGCAAGTCACTTAACAGCATTAATCTAAACTAACTTTTGCCTCCATTTTGCCACTTCTATAAATTTTAACTGTACTAAAGGGAAGCTTTTTACGAAGATGGACTGGCCTAGTGGTTGCCAAATGTCTGTGATGGCTGCACAGGTTAGGGTTCTTCTCCCTACTGTGCCATGAAAGATGATGATTAAATGCACAGAGCTGTGATACTGCTGTGGAATAAATTGTTTGTCCAAAAAAAAAAAAAANAAAAAAAAAAAAAATCAGAAAAGCAAAACCAGCCCCCAAAGGTAATGATAATGTTTAAATATTGGAAACTTTTCACATTTTAAATATAAAAATGACTGTTTTCTCATTCAGAACTGTAGCTGTACAATTCCTGTCAATGTGTGATGTAAATACTCACACATGGTCTTCAAGGGTATGAATTGCTGATACATGCACTTTCAGATTCTCAATTTTCCATGCTTTTTTTTTATGACTCCTGGTTTATGTAAGCAGATTTCTCCTTTTTAAAGATCATTCTGGTAGACATTCAGCATCTTCAGACTTATCAAATGGGTAAAACTCACTCCTTGGTTTATTGTATGGGTTTGATGTGTGATAGGTCATCTGCAAAAAAGCAGGAGTTAGGTAGCAGTCATTCCATAGTGGGTGACCTACTAGCCCACATGGAGCTGATGATCAGTCACTTAAAAGACTTGAAGTCCTGGATTTTCTGGTAATTTGTTCCCAGGTATAAAATAGTAATAGTGACACTTATCTTGGATGAAATAGTAATAGTGACACTTATCTTGGATGAAAGGAGATGCTAAAGTGAAGGACTGTTGATAGGTGTTTTCCCCTAAAATTTCCATAAATGTCCATAATTAAAGTTTAGGCCAATTTAATATTTTTTAAAAATAAATGTATAGGCATGCAGCATATGTCTTAATATAGAAAACTTAGTTTAGTAAGATAAAACGGTAAGGAACCAAAGAAAGATGATCTAATGTCTGACTCTTTCTTACAGACCCTCTATTCTGTATTGTTCAAGGTATAACTTTACACAATGATTAAACAATTCTGGAGATTCACTGAACTCTGGCTTTGGTATTTAAGTACTCTTATTTTTTCCTGCACTTACAGGGTTTGAAAGCAACAGTCTCTGCAATATTAAATAAAAAATAAGAGAAAAGAAAAAATTATATAAATACCAGTTTGTCTTGGTTAATGTTGCCTTTCATCTTGTGGTCTACTTGATTCTTCAGGACATTTGAATTCAGGAACATCTGTGGGTGGGAGACTGAAATGAGAAATATCAGATGTGAAAGTGTATTGCCCAGAAAGGCTGGGTGTGGGTAGCAGCACATTAGCAGAAAACAAGATTGACACTTATTAATGGTGACCAGGTTAATGCCTGGAAGTCGACCTGATTCAGGGTGTCCTTAGATCATCTGAGGATCAGAAGAGTGCAAGGGCTCCTGAAGCAAGTATTCCCTTGCTTGTCATGGACATTAATGTGCAATGATTTTATCCTAAAGTTTAACTTAGACTCAGATTGTGTTATGCATTGAAAAGAGGGAATTTTTATTTTTCTCTCTGCTTGTTCTTTATATTCTAATAGCGAATAATTTTTAATGTATTGCTGTAGGCCCAAGGTTGTGTTTATTCCACTGCATGATGAAGAGTTGTAGTTTAACCTCAGCTGGCAACTAAGCATCATGCATCCACTTACTCTCTCCCACCCCTGGTGGGAAGGGGAGGAGAATCAGGAAAAAGCCCCAGACATTTCAGTAAAGATAAGAACAGTTTAATAATTGAAACAAAGTAAAACATAATAATGGTAATGATAATCAAATATACTTCAACTACTGTTACTATGAACTATAATAATAATAGTAATGGGAAAAAAAGCTCACAAGTAAATAAGAAGCACAAGTGATGCACAATACGAATGTTCACCATGAGTTGACCAATGCCCAGTCCATCTCCGAGCAGTGATTGGCGGCTCCCAGCCAACTCCCCCAGTTTCTGTACTGAGCATGATGCTCTGTGGCATGGAATATCCCTTTGGCCAGTTTCGGTGAGCTGTCCTGGCCATTTTCCCTCCCAGCTTCTTCTCCACCTCCTCACTGGCAGAGCATGGGAAAAGGAAAAGTCCTTGACTTAAGCCCTACTTAGCACTACTAAAACATCAGCGTGTTATCAACATTATTCTCATACTAAATCCAAACACACAGCATCGTACCATTTACTGGGAAGAAAATTAACTTTCCCAGCCAAACTAAGACAAGAAGGAGGAGGGGAAATGGTTTCATTTGCTAAGTAATGGAGAGAGTAGCTCTTTCAGACCTCTGCATTCTTTTATTTAGTTTGTAAAAGCATAAAGTGAAATTTACTATTCTCATCTTGATCTGGCTAGACTGGGAAATAATTTTGTTCTTGCATGTTATTGAATAATTTTAATTTTCTGAGTTATCCACAATAGTATCGTATCATGTCTGTAATGAGTAGTACTTATTTTTTTCATAAGCTACTAACCTTATCAATAGAATTAAAAATAGGCTGTTAAAAGACTCAGGGTGGTAGGGAAGTGGGGTGGGAGGGGTGTGTGTGGAAATGAACTGTTGTAGGTGTTCTGACTATGCCTACCAAGGCAAGTTAAGTAATGTCAGGAAATCGTAGATCCCTAGAGCTGCTTGGTGTCACTCCTGTGGTGAGAGTAGAGTTGGGCACTGGGATTTTTGATGCACTCAGGACTTGGGAAGAGAGACATGACAGCCTTTTTCTTTTGTTGTATTCAATTTTTTTTCTTATGAGAGAAGCTAAATCTGTTAATAGAGCAACTTTTAAAAGCATGCTAATTCTGTTGGAAGAAAGAGTTAACTTGTGAAACAGAGACTCCTCTAAAGTAAATGAAGGTGCTTGTAAGATTTTAGAAACATGCTTTATAGTTCACATATGTATTTGTTTAGTGAATTCTTGGCGTTTAGCAAAAGGGTGCAGGCAGCTCAATGTAAGATGCCAATTTCTGCCTAGACGTCTTTATTGAGTGAATTATACCTTAGGAAATAAAAATAATAGATTTTCTTTTTTTCTTCCCTGACCTCCTGTTGAAAATCAAATTAATAAATCAGTCCAGTAATCATTTGAATCACAACATTTACTTTTAGGAAGAGAATGGAGGAAATGTCCTCCGTCTCAGTATGGATTAATAAAATGTTGATGAGAATCTGCCATCTTCCAATGGAAACTTTATTGCTCCCTGGTTTTATCATAAGTTTAATTACTAACTAAATAGTAAGATTTGATTTCTTTGCCTGTTACTTAGGTTCAGCGGCATATGTGTTAGATATTGACTAGAAGTTTAAAATCTTGAAGTTAAAATCTTCTAGAATTGCATCAGGAAACAATACTTACATTTTTAATACAGAGCTGTTGTTCAGAAGATATTTTTGTCACTGTGACCCAAGTTAAACAGTAGTTCATCCTGTTGGTGATCACTGTGTCTTCCTTGACAGAAATGTCAGGTCTTGATGATTACGCTCACTTGGGACTGAAAGTTTGTAGCCTGCTGTCAGATAAGCAAGTTTGGTCTTTGACTTTGCATAGTGGTGTTGGAAGTTGAAAACACCATGCAAAATTAAATGCTGTCCATTCTACGATAGGAAATCACAGAGAGAGTCATTAAGGGCAAGAGCTGCCTCTAATGTGTATTGTGATGGTACCCAAAATGTGCAGCATTAGATTCAGCACTTTCATCTGGGGGGCAGAGTAGATCGTGGTGTTGGCAAGGAGGTGACATCAGTTTACATGTCCTGGTCTGTTCCAAGGAAGTAAGAATAACTTGTCATCTTTTCATGTTTATGCCTGGTCTATTACATGTCCGTGTTTTAAAAAGAAAAAAAATTATTGGCCCTCTCAGCCAGTGAGTTTGTTTTTGTTTAAAATCTCCATAAAGCTTTAGTGTATTTCCTGTTCCTAGAAGTTTTGAGCAGCAGAGATGTCTTCAAAATGGTGTTCACTTCCAATGTGGCAGTATTACATTTTTAAAAGGGAAGAGTTGCCAAGTCTGTTTTTCCTATTCCCTGCTGCCCAGTTTTTATATTGCAACCATGGATTCTGGATTTGAATAGTAACTATTTTGGCTGTGAAATTGCTACTCCTAAGAGTTGCTGGAGGTAAGGAGTTGTTGGCATTCAGGTGGATTTTTTACCTCTTTTATTAGTGTGTTAGAAAAGGTTACTCCTGAGTTGAGTGTTCTTCCTACCTGGTGTTAGCCCCTCAATTTACTGAGTCCTTTTGTCACTGTGTTTCTTGATTCTTTACTCTGCTGCTACTTCAGCTTGTTTTGGAGGATGAGACTGGCGTAAGAATCCCGTCTCTTTCACAGCATCTCAGTGACCTGGATTGTGAAGTGGTTGTAGACACCTTCTTTCTTGCAGTTTTCCCTTTCAGTACAGGCTGAGTGAGTTTCTTGCTGTGCCATTACAGATCAGCTGACAAAGAGGTCACTGACAAACCACAACATTCGAGTTTCTGCGGTAAATTCAAGTGCAACAGACATGCACAGGATGTTCTCCAAAGAGTGCTGATCTCTCTGGGTAGCAGATGTATGAAAGAAATCATGACACCCTTCAAGCAAATGTGAATTGGCTTACAAAAATAAAATGGCTGTTTTAAATTACTGTGTTCACCTAAAGGCAAAACAGCTTTTGATTAGATGTGTTTGTGGGCATATATTTATCTTAAATGTGGGGGAAATTGACTTTGCACGCAAGGCACTCTCACCTGCTTTGGCCCAGTGCTTTGATACAATCTCTCTCACTTTTATATAGCACCTTCTCTTGCTGTGCCATAGCCTCAGGCAGATGTTTGTCCTGATGTGTGCTCCTGGCCCAGGAGGTAGGAAGGCTCAAGCCTTCCAATGAGCAGTGAGCTGCCTGGCAGTGCGTGAGTGCTATGGATTCTTGCATCAAGTTTTGCTGTTCTTGGAGGGAGGGGGGCACATTTTGTGCCACCTCAGCCAGGTGTCTGTGGTATGACCTTATTCAGGAGGTCAGCTGTGCTGAGATTCCAGTGGTTGGGAGATGTGATAAAGGTGAGCTCTTGAATGGCTATAAGTGGTATAATTTTTTCATCACTGATAAATATTACTGCAGAGCGCAATGAGCTTATTTTACTGGCAAATCTCTTCTTTCAGACCTTGGTGACAAGTTCAAGTAAATACAAAATTTGAATACAGATCTGTGTGTGCAGTTCTGTGCCTGTCTCTGTAAGACAAGGTCGTAAACCTAGGGTTTGTGTTGGAAAAAAAGACAAACAACATCAAGGTGTCTCAAGCACATCTGAGAACTACAAAATTTAGTACTCGAGCTGTCCTGCTGGTTATTAAAATCCTTTTCTGCCTAATTAGTCTTCAATAGTTTGTCACTTAATAGCCTGGAGGTGTTATTTACAAAAAGTGATAGAGTTTAAAAGAAAACTGGAGAGGACTGGAGACTGCCGTGAAGTTGGATGTAAGAAGTGTAATAAGCTGGCAGCAGCTATGTCTGCTTGTGCATTCTACTGCTGATTTACTTTTTCTTGAGATTTAAAAGAGGCACTTTGGTAGGCTTTGGTGCCTTCCATGCTGACACCAGTGTGGGCTGAGATGGTCAGGTTTGAGCCTGAACATGACCTGATTTAAAACCAGCTTTGAGGTTTGGTGTTTTGTTGTTTCATCAGCTGTTGTAATGATGCTTTTGAAAGAGGCACTTGCAAAAATATTTCTCTGCTCGAGAATGTTAATGACATTGTAGATGCAGACACTTGTGAATAATGTGCACATGGGGATGTGAAAATGCTGGGCAGCTGTACCAAAAGATCCTTGTATATTTTGGTTTATTCTACCATATGTCTGTGGAAAGTGACACAGTTCAGTATTGCTGAAGATGTAGTGCTTAATCTGCTGAAAAAACTAATTTATCATAATATTGAGTTCTTGTAAATGTTGATTCTTTACAGGAAAAAAACAAAGCACTGCTGTGGGACCTAGTCTGTGGGATAAGGAGAAAACAAAACAAACCAACCTAGAAAGACAGCAGCCATCCTAGATATTATTTTCCACCAAATCAGACTGATGTTTAGAACAAATTAATCTACTTTAATCCAGTTGCATTTTTCTGCCGGCAGAAGATTAATGGTTTGAATCATTATGTAGCATTTATAGTGCATGATAAGAGCGGCACTTTACAGAAATAGAAATTAAAACCTGAAGAACTTGCAGTCTTAATCAAAGCAAGTGATAAATATTGTAAAACATGATCAGAGAGCAGGTGTTCTAAACAAGCAGTGTCTGTTTCTTCACTTGGTTGCAGATGCATTGTTGGCAGACTCCTTTAATGATTTTCTTAGCAAGAGAACCAAAATAGGTGATGCTAACAGTGGGAAGCAACAAGTTGTAAGTAGGAAGGCTTAGAGTGCTGGAAGGGGAATCTTTCCCAAATATCCATGTAGGAAGCAGGTGTAATGCATAAACTGGGGGATTGAAGGGAGTCTCCAAACAGTATGTGAAAGTGTTTTGAAAAGAAGATTGAGGCATTCAATGGTCGTGTTAGTTGGAGCACTGGAAGAAACTCTTTTGTGCCAGATACATTGATTAGATTGAATTCAAATAGGATGGTCAGAAAGGAAGAGGTATTGCAGCTGACAGGAAAGAAGGATAATGTAGGATTTTTTCCTAGCAGCTGATGAGAAAGATATACGCTTCATAAATATCCTAGAGGGATGGAACAATATTGATCTAAAGCAAGTCATGGTATAGTCACAGATAACTGAGAGGGTAATGAGATTGTTGTTTATGGAGCTGCTGGATGGAAATAAGGTAGTTTGTCTGCGCAGTGTTACTGAAACAGCCTTTAGCCACAACCTCTGGTAACTCAAAAATTCAAAAGTAGTAACTGCTTGAACTATAGCAGTTATTAAGAGTATCAGCACAAGTCTTGGCAAATGCTGTTTGTTATGGAATGTGGTTCTCAAGCCATTTGTGCTTGAGAAAAGAAATTCAACCTAGTGGTACCCTGCAAGTATTCTACATCTTGCAGCCTCATGTGGTACTGCTGCTTTTCTCTCATTTTATGTGAAGAGTAAATTATAGGCTATTATCTCTTACCCAAATAGTTCCAAATGCTGCATGTACAGAGGAACTGTGCTGTGCTATGAACGAATGCATTTTATTTATCTCCCTCAGAGTGTCTAGAAGTAATTACTTCCAGTCCTGGTCAGATAAATATCAAATTCAGAGCCACTCTGGGAGTAACCATCCTCTTAAAATCTAGAACAGTATAATTGCTATAGAAGTAAAATCTTTGCCTTTAAAATATATCCACAGAGTTAATGTCTCTATTTTTGTTGCACTGAAGTAGGGTGGGGTTTTTGTTTTAGTTCCTGCCAGTTTCCGCAAGTAAACCCAGAACTCTTTCAATATTATCTCTGTTTTTTTTGTAGTAAAGTGCCATCTGTTCAGTTGGCAAAAAAAACGGGAGGATTGCATGTTAACATCCATGAACAAATTTGGGATGTAGGCAGATATAAAGATAGCAAGAACTATTATTACTGCAGTTTTATTCATTATTAACTCAATACGTTTTTCCCTATATAAAAATGACTCTGGCATTCAAATGGCTAATTTTACAAGTACTGCAAATTCCACATGGAAATTAATCAGTTGTATACAAGTGCTGCATATGCAAAGAATGAGTGTTCAGCTGCATGTGGGGTTTTTTCTTCTGATTGTACAACATTTAAATTTAGCAACAGAAGTTTAATGAGTTTCATCTTCTGTGCAAAGGACTTCATACTTTACCTGCTTTATCAGCAGAGCAGCAGAATCTGAAAAGTTTCTAAAGGGAAACTTCAGAAAGAAGGGAATGATCTTAAAAGCTGTAGGAAGTTGGAGTGAGACAGAGTGCTGGAGCTGGTAGCTGCTGTTCAGTGCCAGTGGGATGTGGCTGTCCCTATCAGCAGTTCCATTCAAATCAGAAATGATCTCTTGAGGGAAATCTCTTGTAGCAGGCTCGTCCCTCCTATTTGGTTCATATCATCAAGTGAACTTGGAGTGCAGAAACTGCTCTGGATGAAACTGCACTAGAAGATAAGTCCCAAGGCACGCCAAAGCATGGTCCAAAGGCACTGGTAGGCACGCAGTCTGTAGGGTCAGTTGAGAATTAGCCTGAAGCCCTGAGCCCTGAAAGAGGGCATAGCAGATATTTGCATTCCCCAGGTCTGTTCCTGTTGCATTTCTGCGCTTCCTGATACAGATGTGGCCTGTATCACAGTCTGTCTGCTACATTAATGTGCAAGAGCAATTTTGTAGTTGGACAGGAGAAGCATTGCCATTACAGTGCTCTTAATCAGGACAGCCTTCCAGAATCCTCCTTCAGTCCTACTGAAGCAGGTGCTGTGCAAACAGATTAAAAATATTTTCCCTGCTTTGATTAATCCAAAGTGCAAAGTAGGAGATGGATGAATGCACCTAGGTGTGTGTTCAGAGCGGTAGGGGACAGGGCAACCGTCCTCCTTGTCCAAGTAGTTGAGTATGATAAATATTATTTAATGATGTCATACAATACGATGTCACTTTTCGCAGTACTACAGAGGTACAGATCTGTTCCTCAGGTCTGAATATGAAGCGTGCTTCTTGATCACTCGAGGGAACCCAGGAATCAGCTGAGAACATGTGTCTGTGTATTCTCTGTAGAAATACTGGTGCTCTCTGACCTGCTGTCTCTCCCTGTCGTGTGCCCCTTTGTTCAAGCTTTGTATTAATGAAGCAGAATAAGTTTAATAGGTTAAATCTGAGCATCAGCTTCACTTCTTTTGGCTTTGTGTTTGAAAGGCAAGCCAGAGGATTGTAGAGGCCAGAGGGCAGGCTCAATTTTTTCTTTCTGATCATGAATTTCTATTGCACACAAAATATTAAGAAAACATTATTAATATTGTCATGTTAAATAATAAAGTTAGGAGATGCTACAGTTAAGGTCAATTATGTAACCTTCATTTGCCTCCCTTTTATGCAAGCATTATGATTCGGTCCTTAATTACATGTTTTTGCTATCTTTCCGCTCTCCTCTTGCTTTGTTTAGTGTGCAAAAGCCAGTACTTGCTTACCGAACATCTGCTCAGGTTTTTTTTTTTCCCTCTTCCTTGTAGTTTGATATGGGGCCTAATACCTTTTTGGATAGTGCTGCTTGAACTCTTTTGTGAGCAGTATTTTTTTGCTTGACACATTTTTAACAATGCTGTAGAGCATTATTTGTGGCACTGTAGTGTTTCAAATACAGTAGTGAAGTTGTCTACTAAGCTGAGCAATGTACCCTTTACTCAGTTTTGCAATTAGAAACAAAGTAGATAAACCATGCAAAAGCTTCTGGATCCTTGAAGTGTTCAAGATGCTTTTTCTTGCTTATCTGTGTTGTAAGTGCTTGCACTTATTAAAACTTTTGTAGTTCACAGAACACCTTCCATTGACTTCACCTGAAGCTGCAGGCTTTTGGCAGAGCCTGCAGACTGGTGCCTGGGGTCTGAAGTCCGGCATCTGAACACGAGGAATGTGGTTTTGCTTCTTTTGGCAAGTGTGGGAATCAGTATTATGTGGTTTTGACAAACATCCTGCAGGATTTTTGTGACAGAGGCAAAACTAGGTATAGATAAGCAATCTTATTATTTAGGGTCTAGTCCAATTGTTTTAGAGTAACCTTCCTTTCTTTTGCTGGCAAGAAGGTAACTGAAGGACAGGTTCCCATACTGGTCTTTTGTTGCAGGCTTTGCACAGCGTTTCTTGTTCATTCACTTCTGCAAATGTTGATCCTTCCCAGCTGTAACCCTCCCAGTCCCATTTTCTTCCTGCTTCTGTCTTCTCTCCATGTTGGCTTGTTCCCATCCAGGTCATCTTCCTCAGCATGTCCAAGTATTACTGCTGTGATTTCCTGACTCAGTCTGCTTCTCTTCCAGTCATGCTTTCCACCTCTCTCTGTTTCTCTTTATCCTCTGGGCTTAGGTATCAGGTTCTCTCCAGGTTCCTTATCCAGTTTTCATTCTCCCCACCTGTTCTTTCTGGTTTTTCTGTTGCAGATGTTTCCCCAGTGTGGTCCAGCCTTTCTTCTGTATGCTGCACCACCCAATCGATTTGTTATTCTCTTCTTTGCCAGCTGGGTTTGTTTTGGCATTCTCCGCTCCACATGGAAAGCCTGTGCCCATGTTTGGAACACATACAGACTGGGCATAAATTTGGGGCATTTAGGCTCCTAAAGCTTTATTTTCTCCTGTCTGTGGGCATGCTGGCTTTTACTTACTCATTTATATATACATTTATTATTTATTTAAATTTGTTATTGTTTATTTAAATCCTCAGAGAAATAGTCAGATTTTGGTGTATTTTAATGTTGATTTATATTTTAATTTGATGATAGAGGAGACAACCCCTGCTTCCGAAGTATGCTGCTACAGTTATTTTGAATATTGCTTTTTTCTTTCTTTATTAGGACAAAGGGAAAAACAACTATAAAAATGGATAATTCTAGCTTGAATGTTGAAATTTTGCTGAAATGATAAGCAAAAATAAAGGGTTTATAGTTAATGCGGGTAACATTAAGACTGTGCTGGCTTTATGGCCACCTCTGTTACATTAAAATATTGTTACATAACTCCTCAGAGAACATAACTGGATGTAAATCTGCAATCAGCTATTCTGTGTCAGGCTTCTAGAGCTGAGGACTTTATTCCAAAATCTATATGAGATAAAAATATGCTATCTTAAGGGGAGAGATAGTGTGGTTATTTTACTAATAATTTTTATTGTACAGTATTTATTTTTATTATTGATATGTAGCTTATTATTTAGTTCTTCTGGTTCGTACAAGACCCAGATATAGACTGAGACCCTGGGGTAAAAAAATTTGAAGGAAAATGGATTCTGCCCTTGTGTTTTTTTGCTCTAATAGCAGATTTCGAAAATAATTTTTTTAATAAGTATTCCATTAGTTAATTAGGCAAAAGTTAGACCTCCGAACAGAAACAACACAAACCCAAAAAGAAAATCTATTTTAGTATTTGAATTTTATTTTGGAGCAAGTAAATTGTATGTGTAGAGAACGAGAGGTGTGCGTGACTACGTATAGGTTATGTCTTTCATTCTGAGCAAGCCTGGGGATCTCTCCCAAACAGAACTCCAGTGGAGGCAGTTATAGTGGGCTGGTGCTATGCATTAAAATGAGTAATAACCAGACTACTATACTGAGGTATTTTCATGCAAATCTTGTAGGGCATTCCTGAACTGGTGTTTCTGGTGCTCAACATTTGTCCTTCACCGGTCTGCATAAACATTTGTGAAAAGGTTGCAAGTGTTATGGTAGGTTTAAAAAAAAAAAAATACTCTAGTCCTGGAAATCAGAGACCAGCAAATCTATTTTTTGTACCAATAGTACAACTAAAATTCATAGGAATAGAATTGGTAGCTATTAAATAACTGTTACATATTGAGAAACAGTTATCAGCTTTTAAGGAGATGCCACACCACAAAAATATTTCAGACTTCTTTAAATTGAGAGTGAAAAGGCCACTGTAGAGAGTCATTCAGTCAGCACAGTATATTTATATTACCAAAACTTCTTGATGGATCCCTATATATGTATGTATCTGTTAAGAGGAGGGGAAGCTACTGTGATGTTTTTGTAGTTAAAAAAACCAAATCCCCTCATGCTGTCATGGTATAAGAAGTTGTCTTCTTTTGGATTAGGTTTCTTGATGAACTTTCATGGTTCAATATATTAGTGAATGATTTGTGAAAAAAGGATGAACAATGGGATGCTGCCCGCACATATGTATTAAAGACAGCAACACTAAAATGTACCGTGTAGAGTTGCAATGCTTTCTAAGGTGATTAAAATGGCATATGAAAGACTGTGCCAGAAGAAACAGTCCTAATTACACATGAACAGTAACTGGTTCTTAATTGGCTACACTTCAAAAAAGGATCTTCAGGGTAATTCTGGGTTTGAGTTTAGTGTTGTTTTAGACATAGAATTTTCTAAACAAAAACAAGCAAAGACAATTTCAGGAATTGAAAGTAATTAATAGTTTCTAATAAGAGAGAACAGAATGAAAGCATTATTTATACTTCTGCATGCCCTTGGTAAATGATATTACTGAATACTATGATTTTTGGATTTGCCTTATCCTCAGAAGTTCAGTGTAGTGTAGTATAGTTGAACTTAAAAAGATACTGAGAAAGGTAAGCAGAGCAATCGGATGTCCTGGAAGGCACATGAATGGGATGAAGTATATATATTAATGATTATATATAAATTATGATTCTTGGCATGGGAAGCTATGGGCCCCTACTCATCTCATTGAAGTCTATAAAAGTCTTTGAATAGCAGGGAGAAGACGAAGAGGGAATGATTTGTTCCTTATGTCTCCTAACATGAGAATGAGGAGGTATCTAATGAGGCAGTAAGTTATTAAATAAAAGGAAATACCTCGTCATATGATGGATAATTAAATTGTAGGACTTATTTCTGAGAGATGATGTAGTGGCCAGATGCAAAAATGAACTTAGAGTGTTTAAACAAAATTGTGGCAAAAAAAGTAGTCCATCAGGGTTATTAAACATGATGTTTAGATTGTGTCTGATTCATTAAGTCCCCTGGCTTAGTAATAGTTGAAGACGAAGAGAGTATGTCAAAGGAGAGATTCCTGCTATTGTATACTGTGTTGTACTCTTTAGTCTGACCTCTTACAGCTGCTTTCACGTTACATTCCTGGCTGTATGTCCTGTTCTTTGTTTAAACCAGAAGGCAGTCCATTCACCTGTTCTGCCTTTATTTAAATTCCTTCCTAGCAAAGAGGCTGAAGACCCTTTCAGGTTTCACATTGTTTGTATTAAGTACTTTTATTTGATAGTATAGCACCATGGTCAGAATGTCCTCTTTTGATCCTCTCAAATGCAAGCTATGGTTTTGGTTCAAAACTAAATTCCATCTTGAAATAGTAATTGGACAAGTTGAAGCCTTTTAATTTTGGGGATTTTTTTGCTGTGCTTTAGGCTAGGGAGTGATTTTTGTCCTCTGCAGATAAAAGGTGTTTTGATTAACATCAGTGAGCCAACCACTGAGAAACAGTTTGTGACAGAAGGAGAGGGGAAAAAGGATTTGCAAGGATCTAGACATGCATTTGCAGGTTAGGTGTATGAAATGCTTGCCCAGGCTCACACATATAAATGAATTGTTTGCTTGCTAGAGCTGGCCCATTTCTTGTTCCTTACACACTGACTTGTACTCTTAAACAGAAAAGCTAACAAAAATTGTTCAAACTTGCTCAGTTGTTTGCTTTAGATAGAGTGTTGTTTATTTCTATCTCTTTCTATCCCCTCTGCACCATATCAAGCAAAGAAATTTCCAAGCCCTCAATTGCTGGGCAAAGTCAGCCTGGTGTCTGTACATCTCAGAGGACTACTTGGCACAGAAGGGAGGGAGAAAGTGTAGATGCATGCATGTGCAGATATTTTCATTTAATCCCTTCCTAATTGGGTTACTGCTGAGCTCATTACTGCCAGCACCATTGCAAGTATTGGAAAATTTTCCCTTTTCCTCTGGGAGCTTGTTATTAGGTGGTAATCTCACTTCTTTTTTGTATTTAAAAAGTGTTACAAAAAACCCCCCAAAACTATAAAGGGAACAAAGTGCATCCTAAAAGCCCTTGAAACAGAAGACTATTAAGCTTTTATGTTTGAGTTGTGGGTTTTGAATCTTTAGCAGTACTTGACATTTCCAACCTGATAGAATAACCTCTTCCATTGAATTCCTGGAAATCAAACCTGAAATTGTGGCTGGTAGAAGGGATGTGTAAGACTCAGTTCTGGAAATGCCGGTGCTGTCTTAGGCATAATTCAGCCTTGCAAAGATTGCATTCCTTATCTTCCATGTTTTCAGTAAGATATCTACTGACTTCTTTGAGAAAGGCAAAGCATTGATTACCAGTGTGGGAATTTTCTAGCCCATCACACTATTGTTTTCTTTGTCTCTGTGGTTCAGACCCAGGACTCGCTTTTAATGAACAAAAAGTTCTGCTGATAATCCTCCCATTACAATTCACTGAAATGGAGAACGTAGATTTTCAAGCGCCTCATTTTTCTAAATGACAGCAGTTTAGTATTTGGCTAAGATGCTGCTTAGGAAAGGAATAATGCAAATTAAATAGATAATCTAAACAGAAATTTTCCCCTGACAACTGTTTGCATGTAAATGAAAACAAAGTCAGTTTTGTTTTGGCTTTGTGTTGAAACACAGCGACTGTTTTAATGTTTCCTCAATGGTAGACTGAAGTCAGAGTCTGCATCACAAAAGTTTGCCAAATTCTGAAACTTGCTTTAAATATTAATATTTCATGAGTTTTGTTCCTATTTTGTTGAGATTTGAGCTACTAAGAAAATAAGAAGTATACTGACATATCCTGTGTAGTAGAGGATTTCTTTTTGCTTGCTCGAATAGCTTCTTGGTGAAATAGTATCACTTTTTTTAAACAGTTTGCTTGGTTGTTTGTTCCTACCACTCCCATCAGAAAATTGTGCTAGAATCTCATTATGATGATGTGTAGAATCCCTTGTCTCTCCTATGTAGTTAATGGAAAGGAGCAAGCTCCAGGAGAGGGTAATTCATATTCAGTCTTTAGGAAGAGAACTTAATTGTTCTGGGTTGCCCTTGGAAAGATTCATTTTTGTGTTTTCCATTGACAAAATAAATGGTGACTGGTTCAGGTTTTCAGTGTAAATCCTCTTGTTCTAGCCCAAGCATATTTACAGCCATTCTGTAAAACTGTGGAAGCAGAGCATGGTTTCATCAGACAAGAATTTTTTTTTTTTTTTTTTTAAGAAGGTAGTGGTAGTTTTTCATCCACATAGACCTTAATACAGCTATGAAAATATCAAAATACTGGTATGGCTATGTTGAATAGATAATGTTCATCTTTTGTGTTAAAGAAAAATAATCATACTAGTAATAATGTAGAGAAGTGTTACTGAGTGAATGAAATGACAAAATGCCTTATAAACCCCTGTTCGTATGGGATGTTGTAAACAGGAACATTGACATACAGTTGACATAAAAATATTGGGGATATTGGTGAGGGCAAGTTATTGAGGGGCCTTGGGGTTTTTTTTTGTTTGTCTTTCAAGCAGTCGAACAAAAAACCCAAACAAAATTTGAGTATAATTAATGAATAAAGATGATGAATCTGCCTCAAGAGATTGAAATCCAAGACTCTAACTGAAGGAATGCATGTGAAGCTGAAGTTCTAGTGGATGTTTCAGGTGAAGGGTGTGCTCTTATTTCACCTGTTGAAGATCAAATTCTGACTTTGAATGTGAGCATGACTCCAAGTTAGTCATGCTTATGTTTGCTTAGCTATAGCAGAATCACATCCTTTCATTTCTACCAGCTTTCTCAGGAGCAGTGGTGGGAGAAATGTTATGAAAAAGGGTGTCAAAGTGTTCATCTACGAACAGAAAAGAGATTGCCTACCAATAAGATTTGTATTAATTTACAAATATTCTGAAAATTATTTTTAGACTACATAAGTAATTTCATATGGTTGAAATGTCACTTTCCACCTCTTCTAAGATGGCAGTTCTGTGCTGATGTGAAACCAATTATGGAACCACGAAATTCTGTTTCATTAACCTCAGAGAAACTGAAGTACATCTCATCTTCTGCTGCATTATGAATGTGTGAAATACATCAAACAATAATATGAAATACTCTAATGTTACTGTAATGGCCACATTTTGTCAATAGATATATAATCAACATAAAGGTTGTGAAATCAAATTAAACATGAGAATTTATTAAACACTTGATTTCATATTTACTTTGAAACATAAGTGTGCAGATCTTAATTATACACATTATATGCACTATTCTCTTTTCTTCCCTAAAGAGACATGGATTTTATAAACTACAAATACCTGTATTACAAAATTGCCAGAAGTGTTGTAAGTAGTGTTTTACTGGAGTACTTACTGCCCTAGTCTAAATTTATTGGCATTTATTTTTTCTCTAATTTCATTGCTGACTGTACACAGGGCCAGTGAGGAAAGTGCTGCCTTCTTGGTTTTACACATTGCCTTGAATACTTTGGAAATATTGTACATCTGGATGGGATGTGTATAACTTTCTTTCAATTGCTACTTTGAAAAGTATTTTTAAAATGTTACTTTCAAACCCTGACATATGGAAACTGAGTGTTCACAAAAAAATTGGTTCACAACATGTCTTTTCATGTTGCAATGGTTCCATGTGATTCCAGTAATGTCATCCTCTGTTGGGATTGGATTATGTATCTTTAAAATGTGGACTTTTACAGAAAGCTTCCCCTGATGTAAGGCTATTTGAAAGTATATCAAGGGTTGGTGTGTATATATACAAGTGTGCTCTAGTTGACTGACTGACTGGTTTTAAAAATAAAGCCTTACAAGATCATGAATTTCTCTTCCTACTTCCTTCTCTGCTGCCTTGTACGTAATGGAGTCCACCCTTGTTGCCCTATTTATGGAAGAAATATTCAATGGAAATACTTTGACTACTATCTTCTGTTTTACTTCCTTAGTATTGATCAAGTTCTTCCATGTTTATATAGATCTTTGAAGGAGTTGATAAATGGAACAAAATTTCACTTCTTATTACTAATAATGAGACTATTGGCTGGGGTAATTGATCATCTTTTGTTCTAACGTGAAACTACGGACTGTAGAAAATCAGTTATTGACTGCAAAGGAGAAAGAGATGCATATCTTTGTGTTAACTCACGGACACGGCAACGTGGTAGTGAAAAACAAATGTGCAGTTGCTCTTTGAACAAGAAGTGTAATTTCTACCAGCTAGGTTTTTGTTTTAGTTATAGTTTATCTCTGGCAAAACTACGGTCAAGCTTCCCAAGTTCGTGAAAAGTTGACCTTGAATCAAAGACTACATAAGAAGTGGCTAAATACAGTTGCAGGTATTGCAGGTGAAGTTCTGTTAACTCCAGTTCCTTGCTGCAGTAGTTCCTGTCTCATCTCTCTTCTGAGGAGAACAGTGTTTGTGTTTGTTTGAAGCCACAGCAGTTGTTCTGGGTGTATTTTCAGCAAGGAATTTCATTGAGAATGAGCCTTCTCATCAGGGAGTAGTTGGTCTCACTAGAAATGAGATGACTGCCAGGGCTCAGAGTCTCTTTATGCCCCTCCCAGGCCAGATCATTCTCTTGCCACATGTGTGAGCTTTGCTGCGGGGTTGGGGACTGTGGGTGAGCCCTCCATCGGTCACTGCCACTCCCCATCCAGCAGGATGGAGAGGAAAGCAGCAGACGTGGCGTGTTTGCTTGCACAAACATGCTGTGCTGTTCCTTCTGTGCTGAGGTTTTTCTTCTGGCACATGTGCCACTTTCTCAGGGTCCCATTCTCTGCTGGAGTGAGAGGATTAGGAGCAGAAGCATGTGGCAGCTGGTGCTAACCTGATCAACAAGTCTTGATGACCCAGAAGAAGTCAAGTGGTCTCTTGACTAAATAAGGCCTTTTAACTACCTTGTAATACCCCAAATTTTTACTTTATTTTTTCTTTTCCTTTTTTTTTTTTTGGATTAAAAAACCGCATTAATTTCCCAGCGAAAGCAAAGAAAGCATGAACTGCCTGTCAGTAGGCGTTGGTAAAAGCAGAATTTTAAAGAAGTACCCAATCCTGTGTTACTTTCAATGCATCTAAACTGAAATAATACGAAGTAGAAAGTGCCAAGGATTTTAAATCATCAGTTGTAGGTTGGGATCTTTCCCAATTGAATTTACTTTTATATGATGGTAAAGGCCAAATGTATCACCTAGGGTTGCACTGTGCATTGTGGTTTCAGTATAGAAACTCAGGTAAGTGTCTCAGTCTGTGGACAGTTATTAATGCTGCTCTAATCTAGAGGGCTGCATCATGTAATGAAACAGATGCTAATGGATGGTGTATTAATCGAAACTCTCCAAGGGCTAGTTTGGATCTTAGTCTTGTTTGTTTTAATTTTCATTAGGAAGATGATTGTATGCATGTGTGTCAGCATTGTGAAACAATGTTGTAAATCTCATGTGGGGAAAGCAGCAAGTGCATGTTTCTAGAAAAGTAACACGCAAGGACAGGAATTTTCCATGTCATAGAGCATTTTACATCTTCCATTGCCTGATTTTTGGGGGCAACGTTAATCAATGTAATTAAGGGAAGTAAAACTCCTTATGTGACAGCAATGAGTTCATGTCTGTAAACCTTCTTTTAACTAACTAGTTCTGGTATTTGATTTAGATTTTTTTTTTTTAATGTCTGAAGGAAATGAGAGGGAAATTAAGATGTCTTCTGCTATAGCAAACAATATATCTATTAAATCATTAAAGCAGACTTAGTAACTTATTTTATTGGAAATACTCGCTGCCCATATTTTTTTCTAATAAAAATGTCTTCACTTCTTTATCTGAAATACAAAATTAGTAATTGGCAAAGACCTTGAAGTTAATTAATTTTTCCCTCTCAAGTGTAGAACCCTTCTATATGAACAGAAAGAAAATAAGCAATTGGATGGAATCTCTTCTGATCATTTAAGTTGCTGTTTTAATTAATATTTGTAATATTGTAATTTTTGTAATATTCTTGCGATTACTGGAGTTTGCATTGGATGGAAACTACTGCTGGACTGCATGAGGTTCAAGTAGAAACAGGTGGTGAGTAGATGAAGGGAGCTACCTTCCCTTTTTCTTGTTTCCTATCAATGAACAGGCTCTGGCCTTAACTTGAATAATCATGGTCTCCTTCTTTACTGTTTCAAAAGGGGGGAATAGATTTATATTTTTAAGAAGAAACTTCAAGCAGAGGTCTTGTCTTCCACAGAGCAGTGTTTTTTTGAGAGAATCAAGAACTTTCATAGCAGTGAAACACAGCAGAAATCTCCTGTTGAAGGAAGGGAACTTGTAAGAAGCAGAGTGCATTGCTTACCTCCATGTTGTCCTCAGTTGACTCCTTCTAGTCTTGTGTGTATTTTTTATCTTACCATTAATTCAGGAACTCATTTTTGATACTGTATTTATGATATGCATGTAAATATATATATTTATTTACATATATTTTATAGATCTGTTTCTACCTCAGAAAGTTTCAGGGTGCTGAAGGCTCTCATTCTAAGGCTTTTTGTTCTTAGCATGATATAGAGCCAGATCACAGTCATATTTTCTTGTGGAGTAGATCAGATAATTTCATAAGAATAGACTTCTGTTAAAAACTTCTATTTCTTTAGACACGTTTCCTGGGGAGAAAAAGTTACCTTTTTTACATGAGTATTTGGCTGTTTTTCCTTGATTCTGTTTCCAAAGAGCCAATAAAGCTTTAATTTATAATGTTTTTTAATCAGTATAAGTCTTTCCGTTATATTCACACTATAGATGTGTTACTTGCTGCTAGTTTTGGTTTCTACTTTCATTGTCTTATCAGCTGGTTTGTAAAGGAACATGTGAAATAGTTCCTCTTCAGGTTTATTCAAAGTGTTTTTTAAGTGCCCAAATCCTATGTGTACATACTGCTTTGTCCTCATCTGCAGAAGTGAGATTTTCCATTTAATTTAAGGTTAGTGCATTATTTTCTCCAAAATTAAAGTGTAATTACGTTTTTGCATAGCAAACTGGTTCTTAGTTCATTGGTAATGCTAGATTGTTGCAAATACAAGTTGTTTTCAAAATGAATGGCAGCAGTGGCGAGGCAACTAATTTACAGTTAAATAAGCTGTTACACTGTAATTTTGCAAAGATAATTTTATATAGCTTGAAATTTTGCACATTCATATGCAGCACATTCATTTCACAAAATGAACAATTTCCCTTCT
Source organism: Mohoua ochrocephala (assembly GCA_013398855.1). Taxonomy (NCBI): domain Eukaryota; kingdom Metazoa; phylum Chordata; class Aves; order Passeriformes; family Acanthizidae; genus Mohoua; species Mohoua ochrocephala. The sequence goes on from VZTA01012010.1 coordinate 334,517, forward strand.
TGTCTTTGTCATCAAAAGAATGGCATTCTTAGTGCAGATTTGCCAAGATTTTGGCAATGTTCCTTTTAATTGCCTTATAGGATACTGCTTTGCAAAAGATCATATCTTTCAAGCGGCATTTTCCATAGCATTTCATTTGTTGCTGCTTCCGAGTGCATACTCATAAACTTCAAAGTAATACGTATTTCTACAGCAGTCCGTGTGAATGTATTGCAAGGAGGAGAAAGATGACAAGAAATGAAAACTGCTGCCATAATTTTTTTTTACCTAGGTTTTTTTTCCAATATGTGGTATATTAAATGTGTATTGATAAAAGTGCATAACATGCAGATTATAAAATGATGTGGGAAAACACCTCATATTTTGAGTCATTATAAATTGTAAATGAGAAGTAGGGCATAGCTAGGAGACACTGGACTGCACAATGGTTTCAGCAGTGTAACCCCGGCTTTGCAATCAGCCTTGTGTTGAGCTGCGGAGCTGCAGAGCTCCTTCCACCCTAAATGGTTGTGCCATCCTATGAAAGTGGGATTTGTTTCTCCCCAACACTGCAAGTGCTGTCCCTATTGTAATTCTACAAATGAAACTCCTTGATAAAACTCTATCAAACTGGTTAGCAATTGAGTGGTCATGGTCACTCATCAGCTTAATTCTTCAGGGAGGTCTTACGAGTTTTGCACACGGGTTTTGCTTTAGTAGTGTGCTGTCTTGGCAAAGAGGAGACCTGCCCTTTTTAGTATAACTTCCATGCAATTTGAAGTTATACTTCCTAGCAGGCAAATGATGAAAACTGAACACAACAAGTGGAATGGGGTACATGAATACAAAAAGCAACTTGTTTGGGGGGGTTTTGCCTCAAAATAAAGATACAGCAGAGAATTACTTGCACAATAGTTTTTAATCTGTGCTCACTGCTGCTATTTTAACCATTAACATCCTTCTTGTAGAACGTGAGTGCTATTTCCAAATGTTTGTCCACATATTTTCAAGAATACTTTCAGAGATATTTCTAAAAATTGAAGGGAGGACAATTAAAAATCACCGTGATGGTTCACCACCAGGGATTTTAAATATTGCAGTTATAAAATTGCCCTGATGGATTTTTCTTTTCCCAACTGCTTTCCCTCTCTCTCCCCCAGTGTACAAGATACTGTCACCGTCTCTTTGGATGTATGTAGGCAACCTTAGCAAAAAAAGTTTTTAAACTCTGTTGTAGAGAGAAGGGTGAGCTTCAGAATGGAGAGAACTGTGGATACTGCTATTACTTTTAAAATAATGACTTGGACTAGGTGATATTTTAACCTTTTATTTCTAGTCAAAAAGCTAAATGAAATATGAGAATAGCTGCCTCTTGCTGCCCATTAATAGGAAAATTCACAAAGCTGGATTTTTCTGAAATGTTTTTGATAACTGGAGGGAAAGCATAGCTATTTATGATGAGAAGGTGATTTTTCAGCCATAATCCTCTTTTGCTTATCATGCAAGTGCCCATCTGAACTTAGGTTTTATGCATAGTTGCAATAAAAATAAAGCTGGTCTTGCTTAATTTCTGGGGTGTGTCTCTTACCCAGTAGTTAACTGCTTGCCACAAAGCAGAGTACAGTGGTGCGCTAGTTTGACTTTACTCCCAACACCTGAGAACTTGTTTTCATAGTTTCCTGCTTGGAGACTGATTTGTGTTTGTATTTTGATGTTGCTTGTTTGCAGACAGTGCATGCAGTCTAATTAGATGTATTTTAAATTAATAAATAATCCTTCAGACAACTGTTGAAGTCTCTGAATCAGTCATGATCAATTGATAGTCTTCTGATCAAATGTCAGCCTAAAGGTGTTTACAATAGCAGTCAAGGAAAACATCAGCAAGAGTAATAGGGGTGCACAAATAGATGTTGCTGATAAATATGTTTTTAATATATATTTATGACCAGACTTGAGGCTCTGGCTTACTGTCCATGGATGTAAATTTTGAACTGTGTATCCCCAGAAGTGGTGTTCCCAGATTTATGAGATTTTTGTGGTTTTTTCCTCACGAAGTTAAAAGACATTTTTTGTTTCTTCTAAGTCTGAAAAGGTAAGAAATAGCCATAGATCTATTCAAGTATGCTTGCAATTATGGCTTAAAGATAAGTCAAAAACTGAAATCTGGTTGTGCTGAGGAAGCATGTAGTTACACATTATCCTGTTGATGAAAGAAATTTAAAAATACTGAGGTAAATAACTTTCTGTACCTCCACTATGCACGTTCTTTGAGTGTACACAGTGTGAGATATATAGATATATATAGATAGATAGATAGATATAAAACACGTGTGTGTGTATGAAAA
>VZTA01012010.1:336865-513415 GCA_013398855.1 Mohoua ochrocephala
CCCCAAACACAATCCCATGCTGTTGTAGCTGCTAGGCTTGATACCAGATTCCAAGTACTTTATGGTACTTCAGAGTCAGAACTCATGAAGCCTGTGCAGTGATAGTTGTGGATCTTGGCTAAGAGCAATCAACTGCACATGCAAAATAACCTAAGAATATTGAACAATGTTAACTTTTATGAAGATGATTTACATGAAAATATATTGTGCCTGAACTTTCAAACCTGAGCCTGACTGAAAGGCTTTTTTTGTGGTTGTATTTTGATTCTTTGATATCAAATCCATTCTGTGACGTCTCAGGGTATTAAATTTTGTGGTTTATGATTGAAATGAAATTTTAAGAGGAATGACCAACTCTATTTTCTTTTAAAGAACCTCCTCATTTAAATTGCCACAGAAATGGTGAGGTATGCTAGCTGCAGATATGTGTTTCATCTCTTAAACAAGGCTGGATTTGTTTCTACCACAGAAGAGAATCCTCTCTCTCAAAGGACCAGGCTGGTGTGCTGGGCTCAGTCCCCCTCCTGTCACAGCGCTGTGATTGCTTGTAGTGTGGGGGAGGCTGAGCCCAGAAAGTGCTCTGAAAGCCATAGCTTGCCCTCCTGCCGTGGGAGTGCTGTCAATAGCAAAAGCCCTGCTGTAGAGTGCAAAGCTGGCTGGCTTGCTTGATGCAACCATGGACCTTACCACTGAGACTTGGGGTTGTTTCCAGGCCAAGGTGAAGGACAAATCGCATTCATTCATATTGGAATGGTCGGCTTTTGAGCTTTTGCAGTCCCACCCACCATGCCTCACTGCCTCATCTTTGGGTACTCATTGCGTGGGGGTGTCTGACATTTCAGAAACACTGATTAGATGCTAGTTCAGAGAGAGAATGAGGAATGAGAGCCCAAGCTTATGGTACTATTTTGACTTGCTAGCTCTGTAGCACAGACTGCTCTAGATGTCTGGCCTCTGTCTCCTCTCTCCTTTGAAATATGATTTACTGAAGTACTGGTTGAAAAGATGTTTGTAGACAGAGTCTAAGAGCAGCGGAAGGTTGGATCTGTTAATTGAAAGTTATTTTGAAATCCAGTCTCCCCTGTAGAATTTTTCTGTCTAGCAGAGCAGCAGTTTTCTAGTGGGATGATCAATGCTGCCACAGCACAACAAGGCACAACAGCAGCACAAAGAATTTTATGTCCTTCTAAAGGAGACAAAAGATATGTGGCCAAAATACTAATTTGCTCCTCTTCAAGACTGCTGCTTGTGGGTGAACCAATAACCCATCATACTTGAAAAAATGTAAGATCTGTAGATTGTGGTGTTGTTGTTGTTGTTGTTGTTGTTTCTGTGTAATATATAATACAGCAAATCTCACTTCAGAAGTCTCTGTAGTAATGGAATCAGATTCAGGACCATCCCATGGGTGAAAAGAACCTTTTCTTTAGGTGACAACCAACTATTAGAAGATACTGAATGCTCACAGGGAAAGCTCGAACAAAAATAAGAGCAAATATATAGCTTATCCTGAAGTTTCTGCAACTTCCTTTTTGATATTCACTACAATGGAATTATTTTCTGGAGAAAAGAATAAGACAGTGCTTATTAGACAGGAGTGTTTAATAGCACAGAAAAAAGTGTGTTGACCTCTTCAGATGCACGTAAAGTGTTCTGTCATTTGCATGATATGCCTAAATTCTTTTTAAATTTTAAGAAGGGTATAGAAGATTAAACAATTGTAATTATTGAAACTGTAGTTTCCGTTTGAGGTCATGACACATCGCTGATGTAATGGATGCATTTTTTCAGCCTCTGCCCTGCTCGGGGTGGGGGAGATGTGTTAAACTAACATGTTTAAAGCCTACAAAATGCCACAGACAGCTGTCGGGCACTGATGGCACTAATGGAAGAGAAATCCAGGCATAATGCCTGAGCCTGTAGTGTTGATCAAATGGGCCTAGAAGATGGAAAGACTTTCCATCTAAGCTGAGGGTTCAGGACTCTGCTGGATTGCTGAACTTTACAATAGGGTGAATGTGCTAAGGAGTTTATTGTGGGAAACAAACTGATGGAGAGCGAGTCAGAACGAAATACTGACAAGAAGTAAGAAACCAGGTGAACAGAGAATGATACGGTGCTAAATAGCATTAAATACTCTTCCATGAAGTCAATAAATACTGAATAAATAGTGCATTGATCAGGAAACATCAAATACATGATGATGGATACACTGAGGACCGTTTCAAATTTGCAAGCCTCATATTGGCATTTTGGGAATTCCATGGATTCAGAGGATTTAATAATCAAAATGCATGGCTGGAATAATATGCTACCCTCATCGGTGTATATATAATGATCTAAAATAAGAGAGAAATTTTTTTTTATAGAAAGAAAGTTGTAGGAGAAGCAGCGAAAATATGAAACTTTATATTTAATGCACAGAGCATGTATTTCATAAATGGACAAAAAAATGAACAGTTTAAATATTCTGTTGATTTAGCTGCATGCTCACATCTGGAAGGTGAGTTTTGGGGATGGTACATTGTAAGTAGTTTATTAGCTTCAGAAGATATGATCATGTTTCAAACAATGGTTATTTTGTGGAATCATCTTCTAAAGCAGAGAAATTTTTTGTATCACTGGTGGTGAAGACTGTATTTTGTGTTCTAAACCAGGTCTTTTCTTTTTAATGTTATTCATAAGCTCATGCTTGGCATTTCCTCACTGACAAGGAACAATTGTTTCTATTCACTTCTTGCAGATTTATTTCAAATGCATTAGGAGCATTCAAAATGTTCTTTTTTACCTTCTCATCTGCAGTGCCAACTTTGTTTTGCAAGTGTTGTCTTTTGCTCTGGCTCTTGACTTTGCTTGATCCCTGGTATGACTGTCTGGGCTGCCTTTGTAGATGCTTGTTCCCCCCCTCCACATCTCTCATTAGCAGTAATGTTTTTCTCTCTTGGTTGACAAACTACTTGTAACTCCAAATGACATTCCCTTAGTGATATATAGGAATGCAAAATACTCACTCTTAACAATTCAGTTATGCTTTGATTGTTGGCAACTTTTTCCCTATAGAAATCACTCAAAAGGGTCATTCAACTCCTTGCAAAAATTAGATTTCCTGCTCTCCTCCAGCCTTTACTGAGGGCAGCAGAAGGGAAAAAAAGGTTGTCTGGAGTGGGGTGAGTGTGTTCCTGGGCTGGCAGTGCCCCTGGCATAAAAGTACCTAAGTGTTGGTGCCAAGGAAGGGGCCAAAACAGAGTTCAGTTCTGGGCACATTAAGTTTGATCATGTTCAAAATAAAGAGGGAGGCTATTTTTTTTAAGCTGCTGTAATTACCATTGCTCCTCCCAACACAAAACACACAGCTGTTTTTGTGTGATGGTGCTTTGTGCAGTTTTGACTTTTGTTGAAAGCGCTTATTTCAGCAAGCAGCTAATGTGTGCAGAGTATAGAAATTACTTGATACATGGGCTTGTGTTTCTGCAGTGAATCACCTTTGTAGATCTGTTGTAAATTCATCCATTTCTTACAAATACTGATATATGATCACTTGATTTGACAGTAGGCTTATGGCATAGGTAAATTCACTGCTTCTTGCCAGGCTATGTAGCAAAATTTTTCAGTAATAAGTGCAGTAAAAAAAACATACTGGAGCAGGAATATATTTTTTTCTTTGTGTCTTCAATCATTTCTATAATTCATTTTTATAACCTCCTTCAGCAGAATGACTTGGTTTATAATGCTTTGCAGTGCAGCATTTTGTAAAGGCTTGCATTTTTTTAAGTTTTAACCCAGTAGAAAAGAATAAAAAAAATACCTCCTCCACTACTTCTTGCTTTTTCTTTCTGTCTTCTTTGCCCTTTATCTTTAATCCATAAAGAAGTTTGCTAGCTGTTTGTACTGCTTCATTGCTTTTCGCGTGTTTTTTTTGTATTATTTCAGTTTTGCACCTTTCTATCTCTTAATTGTTACAGTGTGCTACTGGGACTTCAGGAAATAGCTTGTTGATATGTGAAAAGGATGGTTTCCTCTCTACCTGTGACACACAAGTGCCTGAGATGTCAGTGCCCCATGTAGCCCAGTTTTCATGCCAGTAGTTTTCTTGTAGCACGTAGCAGTGAGAAAGGGATTCCTATGTCTGTCTGCTGTATATCGCAAATCTGTGTCAATCAAAAGAGCAGCCAAATATCTTTGTCATGTTGTGATTGAAGGAGTAATCTGCCTGTCTAAAACTCCTTTGAAAAATTGGTTAATTTGTTACATGAGTAATTCCTTCTCCTTGTTTCAGTGCTGCAGGATTTCCTTCCTTAGTTTCCAACTGGAGCTGTTGGCTGAGGTCTTGGGCTCCTGCCATCTGGTAATTTTCCTTTCCCATTGTAGCTACTCCTTAAATATCAGATCACACTCCTTTTGCTGGATATAGGTGGAAGAAGATTCTCCAAAAATAGTTTTTCTTTCAGTGATCCCAGGCCCTTGGCATGAACTCAGCTGCATCTTCTTATTAATTGATCTCGCTTCATCTCCATTGCCTTGCTCCCAGCAGCTCTTAAGTGGTGAAGCTTTTAGCTGCTCTCTTAGCCCACACTTGCCAGATGGCATTGCAAGGGATCACCGTAGGTGTGTCCAGTGCAGTCTTCCCAGCTTCAATCCAATCATACCTTACATCATTAGTTTTTGAAGAGGCATTTGTATTCCAGTCTGAGGTCAATAACGTTCCCCAAATTCTGTGGGGTCTGTCTTACAGGGTCATCCATCACTGTGGCTGAGCAAGGAAAAGGACAGCCAAGAAAACTCTGCTCGGTGGACATTGCACATAACAATTATGTGAGGCAATTGAGACTTTGAGAAAGCTTAAGCAGACGCTGGCAAAAGAGATGGATGTTTGTCATTTCATTAGTAATTCAGAGCTTAAGTGCACTAATTTGTATATGCCATTTAGTCATCTCTGTGTCCTTCTGTCAATATCAATTCTGTTGTCAGAAGAGCACACTTCCTGAACTTTCTCTCACTTGTTTCATCCTCAAATTATGCTCAAATTTGATGTGCTGCATGGCCTACGGTATCCTCACTATGCTAAAAGGACCCAAAAATTTGCAAAAATTTGCCCAGTTGTTTCAGACATTAGAAAACATCTTGCAGTTTCTATAAATATTTTCTTAATTTTTCAATTGTAATATGCTTAAGAGATGAATATTTTCCAATATTCACTTCCAAAAAGTATGACTGATAAATGAAAGACTGCAGGAAAAACTACAGTACCTTAAAAACTCCCATAAAACGAAACCACTTCCAGTAAGAACATTTGCAATAACGTTACTGTTTGCATACTAGAGTGGATCTCAAATAGAACTTTTTCCTTAAAATAGCTATAAAATTTCCTCTCCCTAAAATAAACATTTTTTTTGTTGTTTCAGAGGTTTGAAAGCCCATCTGTTCAGTTAATACTTCAAGTTGGGAAATAAATATTTGAAAAGCAAGTCAAATATAGCATCTGCCATGGCTTTTTAAAAAATTTTATTCCAAATAATTTTGATAGACTAATACAGTTACTTAACTATAGTCATGTTTACTGTATTTGAAAGAATTTTTTAAAATTAGGTTTAATGTTTCTTATTCTATTACAGTCATTTTTCACTCTAGAGAATTTCTACAGAGATTTCCAGTAAAAACTTCCTTCTTCCAGTGTGTCTGGCAGCTTCTGTTTTCTCGGAGGGGAATGTGTGCTGAAGGCTGCTCTGAGTGATCTCTGTAAAAAGAGCATTTTTTCCATCTCTAGTGAGATTCATCCATCATCTGTGCTTTCTGATAGCACGAGTCAGCCTTTGTCCTTCCTTCTCTGTTAAAAATGATGGGAATTGGTGGATACTTCAGACAAGACATTTCTATAAGATTAAATGAATGGAATTGGATTAGGTACGTTTTGGCAGTTAAAGTGTTGAAAGGAAAATTTTGCAAATCTCAGAAAGAGAAAATTTAAACTGTGTTATAAGGTATAGTTAAAACTTGATCCAAAACAGGTTGATTTGATCCAAATGCACAGCTAAGGGCACCTGAGATAAGTGTGGTGATGCTCTTGGAGGAAAAAGGAGATTAATAAAAACAGTATACTTTAATTTGGATTGGCTTTAGCATCCCTGATGTATACTTTAAATTATATGGATTTTCGAGTAGATTTTTTTTCTCAATAAGGTCAAATGGGGAGCTTCTGTTAAAAAGTTGCAGTCTTCTAGTATTCAGCGTGTTACTGGCATGAGCTGAATAGGTGCAGGTACCCCTACGTGATTTATTAAGTCTGTGAGTTACTGAATATATTCTTATTAACTGGTGCTATGGGGAGAGAGAACATTATGAAGCCTGCTGCAAGTAATTTAGAAGGCACAATTTATATTCTTTCATTTCTTTCCTATCATGAAACCTTAGTGTATGCAGATGCAAGTGCTACATTTGCCAAAAATCGAAAGCAGTTGTTGTAAAAAGGGGCTGTGGAGAAGGGAAGATTCCTTTCCCAATTTAAATAGATGAAAAAAAAATTCAACAAACAACCCTTACTCATTTGAACTGTGAGTTCAACAGCAGTTCTGGAGGTTCCTGCTTCTGTATTGGTATAAGACCATGACACAAGTCAGTAAGAATTCTAAACAAGTACAAAATGATGAAAATGGTATCAAGGCAAGGTAGGTTACAGAAAATCCCACACCTGTTTGACATTATTAACTCCAACACAGTTTTAAAGTTTTGGATGTCACAATTGTGCAACCTTTTTAGATTAGGAGTGTCCTCTGAATTTGAGGTTAATGAAGTAAAATATCAAGCAACTTACAGCAATGAAGAATTGTGTATTCAAAATGCATCTTTGCTGCAAGTGTAATTAATTACATTTCAATATAACCAATAAAGATCTATTGTGACTATGCTAAAATGTGCCCAAATGTAGTAATAATTATTTGTATTTTTAAATAGAAGCTAATAGTCTGGAGATTTTCAGAGAGAGATTCATGTAATGTCAAGTATGCATTTCAGTGACCGCTTGTATCAGCCACTAATGCTGCTCCATGTCAGGGCATGCCACTTTTGTTTGATTGCTGGTGTGCCTTAAAGGATATCTTACATCTCTTTAGAGTAGTACAATGGAGTTATGGTGCAGCTGATCACAGACAGTTCCTGCATCATATATTTGATTATTTCTTTTTTTTTCCAAAATGAGCATAAGTACTTTTTGGGGACACAGTCGTTTTAAAAGTCCAATTCTTAGCTCCTGTAGCAACATGGTATTACAATTTTTTTCATTATCTGTCTGGAAAACTGCACCGTTTTCGCTTGTAATTTTTAAGTAAGTTTAATTGAACCATGTATAGTAATTTAAAATACTTTAAAATAGTTAAGCTAAGATTAATTTTGTTAGGCTGTTAATTATCAGAGGAATTAGCTTCAGCTAAAATAAGGTACCTTTAAGCAGAGACATGAATAATGAAAATAGTACTGACAAAGCCTCAGGGGTGATTGAAAGGATTTTGCATAAACAAGATGGTAATTTAACCTCAAATAAGTTTTTGAGATGTAGCATTTAAAATACATAAAGGACTTTGTAAGAGCTATCCCTTTAATCCTCTTCAGAATCTGTATGCTGTTACAATAGATTGAAAGTGTGTTTCTTATTTAAAAATAGCAGTAATTACTGCTATTACTGCTATAACAGTAATTGTTATTTTGCATATTCAAGTATATTGCATATCAGTGAATCCTCAGAACTTGTGGTAGTCACATGTCAAATAGTGTTGTCATTATTTTCTGCCTTTGATTCACTGCAGATATTTGCTAGATTGATATACTTGTCAACAAGAATTAGCTTTTCAATTTGAAATACTGAAAGTCAGTCAGTCAAGTTAGCCTGCAGACAATGCCCAGCAGAGGCTGTTTGGTCACTCTGGCTGTGGAGATAGATGCTATCAACACAACGATTTTGCTTATAGGCTGAAGTCTGCCAGCTGAGTTTTGGTGCTTTATTTTCTAACTGATGGTGGTTCTGATCTGCATTGCCAGTCCTTGTGTTCCGTACTCACCTTTGATGCCTTAAAACCACAAATCTGCATTTTTTGGGAGGTTCGACGTACCTTTCTTTTAGTCATCAATTTACAGTATCTCAGTTCCTGTAATGCAGTGGTAAATGAGAATATTCTTCATGCATTTGTTTCAACAGCTTTTTCCACACAGAGCCTCCATTTCTATTAAAGCTGCCATACTGCAGACTGTACTTGAGGTAAATCTGTTAAAGATGATGAATAGCGTAGGCTAATTTTTGGTGTTTCTAAGCATACTCATACCTTGGTCTGCATGGGCTTTCGTTTAGAAAGCAGTACCAATTTTGCAGATTTTTTTGGTGCATTTTTGAAGGATTTTCTTTTGGTGTTGCTGTTGTTCCCATGGAGTTTTTTGAAAGCGGGTATTTTGAGAGACGTTAAAAATAAAAATTAAAAAAATAAATCTTAGTGGTGTTTTAAACAAGGCCAGGTGCTTATCTAGGCATTCAGAACATCAGCAGATGGTAACACGAGAAACACTGACTGAGGTTTATGCAGCATGGGTGTGATGTTTGGATGCTTTCTTTTCATTGTTGCAGAACAGCTGCATACCAGCATAACTATCTTTTCTGTGCTGGAAAAAAAGAAAGCAACAGTCAAAAGGGTCATGTGCCTTAGTGGGTATCGACTTTTAGCAAATTAACAGTCAGTGCAATGTCATGCAGTACTTGCAAAAGTACCAAGCTAAAAAAAACTCTTTAAATTTTCTGATTTCTAAGGGTCAGGGTACTAAGTTTTTGTTTCATGGTTTTTTTCAGAATGTCATTGTTGAAATATATAAAATTTAATTAATTATGTTGATTTTTGTTAGGTTTTCCTGGTGTCTTCCTTTGTTCTTGATATTACAAAAATCTTTTGGACTAATTTTGCATTCTTTTGTAAGTGTTCTACCATAACATCAGCCTCTTCGGACATACTGAAAACATTGCAAATAAACCTAAATTGGGAACCTGAGCCTTCATGAGCGTCTTATTCCCAAATCTCCTTACTTAATAAAAGTAGCAGGTAGTAGTAATTCTTCCATCCACAGATGCCATTGTACATGTTTTTCAGGCATTACTGCTTTCTAGCATAAAGGCTGGTACAAACACTGGTTTTCTTTTCCTGACAACTTGAAGTACTTTTTTATTATTACTACTTGAGCTCTTCTGAGATCAGTACAGCTTTTCTCCACCTTTTTTGTTCTTTTGAGAGATATCGAGGCAACAGCTAAAATGAACATAAAATTCTCTGAAGTCACCTAGCATTCCTAAATGTGCTTCATGAAATAATGATGGTCCTTTTTTTTTCTGGTTCTTCCTTCATTCCTTTCAGAAGTTTCACTAATACTGTTACGTTAATTAAGAACAAATCCAGACTGATTTTAGATGTGAGTGCGTGTCTTGCCATTTTCTTCACTAGCAAAATGATATACTTAAAGAGGATAGAAAAAGTTTTAAACTTTCATTGAGATCACCAAAACAGTTACTTGAAAAAAAAGAAATAAGGTGGAGGTGTAATGATTTTTATTGAGTAAATGTAGCCCCTTTATGATGCAATGACCTGTGCAGGTTTGCTAAGAATCCCCATGCTTAGACTCATAGGAAATGTAAGTGTCAATTTCCATCTGTTTTTGCAGCAACTGTTTTTTTTAGCAAGTTTAAATACTAGTTTATCATTGTACAAAACTTGAGGTACCAGATTTTGTTGAAAAGGTGATTGCAAGTCTGTGGGTGCCTGAAATAACAAAGGTAATCATTCTACTCCCTTTATTTGGGGTATGCCTTCCTGATTCTTGTTTGCGTGAAATAGGAAGGTAACACCCACACTTTGTGCACGGCCAGTCTGTCAACTTTTCCGAAGCTGGAAGAATTTCATAGCAGCTTCTGAAGCCAAAATCATTTCCGTGTGGTGATAGTGAGAGTCTCTGTCCAGAGAAGAAGTATTTACTTTCCACATCACCCAGGCATGGATGCTAGCTCAAATTGACTAGCGAGTACTTTTGGTCTAGGGGGATGCCTGTGGCGTATCACTTGGGAGAAAGGTGTTTGCTGCCTTGGCGTGTAACAGCTGTGTCTCGATAAAGAAAGGTCCTGTTGGCACCCTGGAATCTAATTGGAGTACTGGCTGAAATGGAGATGACTGCTGGGAAAAGTCCTGTGCATACAGGTCAAGAGGTGAAAGAAAATCAGTTTTGAAAATCAGATGAAAGAAATGTTGTGTCGAGGCTGCAAGAACATGAGCTGAACTTCCATTAAGAGTAAGGGAAGCCATGTGGAAGTTTAACTGGAGAAAAATTTATTGGGAGCCATGCATCACTGGGTCCACTGCTCACAGGTCACCTTCAAATGAGTTTGTCTGCAGGTTAAATGAAACTTCATAAATTCCTTTTTTGGCAGAATTAACAGCCCACTGACCCTGTCAGAGCATGGAATTTCAAACCTACTGTTTAGACCACTTTCTACACTTTCACTGAAAGATGATTGTGTTGTTGCAGGTGACATTGTAGAATAGAGCTTAATGAAGGAGAAGAACTGTCCGAGCTCAGCTTTCCTTTCTCCTTTTCCTTCTGCTCAAGGTGGTTTTAAATGCCTTTTTGAGTACACTGTGTAATGGACAAAGCAGCAATTATTCCTTGCCAAATTTATGGTTACTTGATTATTTACATCAGCTGAAAGAGGCCAAAATCAATGGGAGCTCTTTTGTGCTTACAGTGGAACTTCATTTTATCCCTGTCTAAGACCTAATTTGCCTCAGCAACTGCTATTGTTAAAGTAGGGCAGAGACTCTTTCCCTGAAGACCTTAAGCCAAATTGCTAATGCTGCTTTCCTCTCTGCTGCTCTAGACAGGCAGTAAGCAGTCATAGAGAGAATGCTAACTTTAAAAATTCAGTACTTGTGAATGTCTTTTGTTATTTCCAGGTCCTCTGTAAGATAGTTCCATCTCTGCACAAGTGTTAAGCATTTTGAATTCATTGTCCCTCCTGAGTCCCCCTTCTGAGAAATGCCTGGTTTTCTATTTCTACCACTGATCTTTTCTGCTGCTCTATAGAAGTCTGATGTACGTTTTTAAACATTATAGGCAAAGTTGCTGTCTTAAAAGTGTTCTGCTGTTACTGAGGAAGCTGTTGTATATTTAATTTCATGAATGTTGTGCACAAAAACTGCAGTTCACCAACTGTCAGCATATAATGTAGCTCTGAACGAAAGAGTATTTGTGATCACGTCTGACAGCGTGGCCTAGGTACTGCTTCAAGTTATATTTTAAAATGGCTGACCATGGTGCTAGTTACTTTTTCTATGTAGCAGGGTTTGAACTACCCCATGTTGTCATGATTTCAGTAGGACCCCAATATGAGCTCAGAACTACTTCCAGTCAGTTTCAAGTTCCTTAATGTGGGGTGGCCAAAGATATCACAATGCTCACTTCTCAGGGGAGATGTGAGATCAGAAAATATGGCTTTTATCAAGTACTGGAGGAAAATGCACAAGGTTGTTACAGGTGGGAGATTCCTTTAGCAGGTGTTAAGTTGCAGTAATAACAGTTGAGGATTCTTTGTTTTTGAAAGTGTCTGACACAATAAAAAGAAGCATTTGTCATTTAGAGTGACTTTTTGGAGCTATGGAATATTATTCTTTGATGGGCTTCATTTCCTTGCAGGCAAGCTTTCACTCATGTTTGCTGTAGCTTTAGGTGTATAAACACTAGGCTTTGCTGAGAAGCATATTGCTTTTAAGGTTCCACAGTCTCAAGGGTTGCTGCAAGTACTTGGCTTCCTTGACAGATGATCCAATGTTGTTTTTTAACAAATCTGCTCTGTTACAAATCTGTTTACTCCTTGCATGCCCTCTTATAATGTATATATGAAAAACACAGAGGGAAGAGAAAACATGTATGCACAAACATGTGGATATTTTTTATTCCTTGGTAGTTACGGAGAAGTCTCAGGGTAGTTTAGAGTTGGTCGATGATGACAGTACCAATGGGAAATGCCAGTGACCTGAAGAACCTGTTCTGGGCTGGTATCTCAGAATATCCCTTGTTTGCTCTTCAAGGAGACAATGGGTGGGAATGAAAGGGCGTAAGTTTCATCTTGCAGTAGTATACAGTCAATTTGAGGGGTTTTTTGCTGCTGTTCTTCTTAAAGTAGCTCTAGAATAGTAAAATAGTTCAATATGTTGAACAAGTCACATTTAACAGAGTGCTTTTGCAAGACAAGCAACATGCGATGAAGAAGGGTTTTGGAGAGAGATGCAGCTTGCGCATTTGCCTGTGCCTTTCTGCCCTGAAATTTTTATAGTTTCATGTTACTAAATATACCGAAGACACAAGACTTTTCAGCTGGATAGGCTTTGGGTATGCTTTTAAAATTTTTTTTATTTTACTTTATTTATTTTTTAAATTTATTTTTTATTATTTTCTCCTTTCTGTGTTTCTTCATTTCGCATATTTTGCAGTGAGTTACCTTTTGCCATGTTGAACCTTTTTCACATTATCACTAAATGGCTGACTAGGCACAAACTTCTAAAATGGAAAATGTAGCGGCAGAAGGGACCCGTTCTGGGAATACATACTGCTCTGGACTGTTCAGTTCTTAGCCTTCTTCCAACCATGTTCCACAGGTGAGGGGAATGCAAGGGGCAAGGGCCTCTGCCCTTCACAGCTGTTTGAATCATTGTGTTTAAAATGGGTGTGCTCACCTGCCGTGCCTTACTAGGCACGCCTGCTGCCTAACTCTTCTGCGCTGGTCCTCTGTAGAAAGTCCATTTTAGTAATTATTTATTCCACACAGACATGAATATGCCTTGGGTTCTCCCGCCCTTACAACTTATGAGGAATTCTTGTTCTGTTGTGTTTTATTGTATGTGCTTCTTCTTCTCCTTCTCCCCTTTTGGGACTTGAAGCATGCAGAAAGGCCAACAGAATTTGATCCTATGTGGACCCAACATGGATGAAGTGCTAGCACATGTATAATGAATATTTCTTCAGCAGTATGACTTCCAGGTGTACTTTTTGTCTCTCGTGCCTAGAGTTAAACAGTTTTTATCTGAATCCTTAGAATTGCTAATCTTTCTCTAAGTTTTCAGTGTTACAATTTTTTAAAAATGTCGATATGAATGAACGTAAAGCAGTGGATATTTTAAAAATTAATTTCCTCAAATTTTCCTGTATGCTGACCAGACTTTATCAGTGCTAGCCATTTTTTTGTGAAGCAAAAAAAAACCCCAAACAAACCCAAAACCTCCTTTCAAGAAGTTACTACCTAATGAAAAGCCAAGAAGAGTTTAGTTGCAAATGCCGTAAGGTGATCTTGTGCTCTTGTGTCCTTGTGAAGTTAACGCGAACCTTTATTCTAGGCTTTTGTGTGCAAATCTTCAACTTCCTTCCTCCAGCACAATCTTAGGTGCTTCTCAAAAGTAGGTGGAGTCCTTGACTTTCATTTAAAGTTAAATGAGAATAAAAGCATTCACTAATTCAGTGGAAGTAGAGCTTCTGACCAACATTAAACAATGAAAGCTCTATCTGAATAAATTTGGAAAACCTATTTGTTTCCTGTATAGTAGCCTGTAATAAAGTGGGGCTAGAGAAGCCTTAGGCACGTTGTGTTTAAATAAGCTTCTTGTTCAAACCAGAGCAAAAGCTGCAGTTATGGATAATGCAGCTTACATTTTATTTCAAGAATAAATATTATATTATCATAATTTCAATTGTAAATGCTCTTTACTTTTGTCAACAGGCCAGTGATAAGATCTCTATGAGAGCCTTCGGTTAGCAAAATGACACAATGCAAAAAGATAATAAATCTGTGTGGAAATTCAGTTTAGTGCTTAATAACTTAAATCAGAGGGGGGTATTTAGAAAGAAAAGTGTGCTTACAGCAGTAGCGCTGGGAAATGCAGCAGCAAGCTGCGAGTCTCTCTGCATGGATGTGGGGACAGCCTCCTGTCTGCACAGGGTCTGCTCCCCCAAGCCCCCTGCTTTCTGAGCTTTACTTACCTCGTGCTAAGGGGTGACAGTACATAAGGAAACAAGAAAGTATTTTTTTTTTTTTTCCTGCTAGTTTGACACTGAAATAAGCAAACGCAAATTTGCTTCTAGCAATCACATATAACTTAAATGAAACAAGATAGGAGCTGTATGGTGTGCTTTTGGAAGGTACATCTAAGTGTGTACTTCTTACTGAGACTTTACATTAATTTCAACTCTGGTAAATGCCAGGAATAATTTCACAGACTGAATTGAGAAGAAAAAAAAAAGGTGGGAGGTAAGAGACCAAACCAATCCGTGTGAAGCAAAGACTGTAGGCCAATTATTCAGGCATTGCAGTGGAGAACACTTCTTGCTGGGGGAGATGCCAGAAGGATCAGCAGCATTACATGAAAACCTGCTCTCAACCATCCTGTTACTTAAGAGCACATGGTATTCCCTTGGAAGTCCTTAGATAATGGTCATTGGAAGCTTTAATGTTAATTAATTTATTGTTAATTAGATTAATAAAATTCAGCTGGAGAACATACAGTGATTGGCTTCCTTGATGCCTTCTGATAAGTCTTTTATTTACTGTTCTTAAATTCTAAAGGTCTTCAGAGGAGGCTTGTCTCCTCTCTCTGTAGTGCTTTCTAACTGCTTTGGAAACTTTTTTTCAGACAGAAACGAAGGTGTTTTTAAAAGAATCTCTGCAATTTGCACATTACCGTTATTCTTTAACTTGCAGCGTTGCATCACAATTTTTCCACTTTGCCTCACTGATAAAATTATTATTAATTAATTTCTGATTGCTTGTGCATATAAAAATATCTGAATAGCATATTCACTCCTGTCACTCCTGCACACAGATATCTCTCGTGTGTTCCTTTGATGCGCTTGAGTTCTAGACAATGAATGTAAGCATGATTCTTCCCAATTGTGTTGGCTACAAAATAGAATCGTTTCATCTCTTAACAGCATTGAGTATTTGTCGTCCTTGATCAGAACTTAGACTTCTAGGGCTTTTTGTTTTACCTGTAACACTTACTGATTTAATAACTACTAACTTGTTCAGTTAAAAAAAAAAAAATTAAAACCCTGTTCTCTTCATATGTTCAGTGGAGATACAGGAACATAATTTATTCATTTAATTTATCTAACTGCACAGTTGGAGGATCATTACGCAGTTAATGAGAAGAATGAATATTCTTTCTGCATTACAACACTTAGACCCTAATCTTAAAACCAGTTTTTAAGGTTTAATTCTGTGGTTTGAAAATTAATTTAGATGAACACGGGCTTGTCCTGTGGTATCAGTCATAAGGCCTTTAAAGTAAGCCTCCCATCAGATACTCTTCTTTCTCCACTCACAGCAAAAGCTCAGTTTGGTGAAGCATTGTGGGTTGCTGCTTTGATGCAGTTTCCACAGCATGAAAAGGTTTAAAGTAAATGTTAGTGGAACATCCCTGTAGTCCAGGGCCATTGATCTTTTTTAGTGAACTTTGAAAACAAACAAAACCTTCACCTTTTTGGTAAATTGCAGTGGTATACTTTGGTATTTCTTGCTTGATTAGGAAATGGACCTTATGTGGCTTGATAGAACCTCTTAGTAGATGGCCATTTGCTATACTCCCAAGAGTAATTTTCTTACTGCTCTTCTCTTGTGCAATGTTAAAGTTGATATAGAGGCACATTTCTTGGTAAATGTTTTAAGAATACTCACTTCATAGACAAAAAGTTACTTGAAATCCTACCAATTACATTGCTTTTAACTCTTTTTAAATGCCTAGCCAATATTCAAATACAGAAAAGTTGACTGTTGAAAAGCTTACAGCTGAAGTGTGTTTTTGTGGCTGAGAATGGAGTTTTCATTGGATAGGGGGAGTCCCATTCTCAGGGACTTTCAAAAAGACCATAAAACCCCAAATCAACTAGATCCAGGTAATACTTCTCTGTCCTGCAAGATAAGGCCACTTAGTTAACTGAGAATATAAGACAAGTTAGGGCATAATATATGGGCAGACTGAGTCAGAAGGTACTTAACCTTGGAGTGTGGCAAAATGATAAATTACACAGGAGAACTGAAGTGGCACTGAAGCCATGTTAAGGCACTTGAGTCTAATGCTACTGCTAAGAAGCAAAGTAAGAGGAAACTGCAATACATTATTTGAATGAGATTTTAATCCACAGATACTGAGTTAGTGCTGTAGGATTTAAGATGCTCTAGCAATTATTTAATATAAACTCTGAAATTAAAATATATTTTTGTGATCTTTCCACTACTTGGATTGAATACTTGTCTAAAAACTACTAAATTAAATCATCTTTTCATTGATCAGTTTTAGTATCTCGAGAGATGGGTACCCTTTACAAAGTAATAAATATATAGATAAGCCCTTCTTGTAGAAAATTCTTTTAAAGATGTATAATGTGCATGGATTTAATGAGGCTTTTATTGTGCTAAGCTGTCAGAAAGCTATAAAACTGTTTTGATTACAGTCAAGAAAATTTTTAGGGAAAACATTTTTCAGGTTGGGCCAAAATACTGAAAGTCCCATTTCTCAAACTTGGGAAACTGGATACCTAGAATCTTTTTTTGGATGCGTTGCTTTGCCAGTCTGTCATGTTATATCACCACTAGATAGTCACCCTCTCTTCAGTTTTACCCTATTAAATAAAAATATTAATAAGTATATCTAAGATAATGTGTTTATTTCACTTCCATGCGAAGAGAACAGCGTTAAAAATGCTATTTAAGACAGACCACAAGGTGCCCCGATGCTTTCTGATTTCCAGTGTGATTATTGCAAGCAAGCACCAGTGTCTTATACCTGAAGAAGGGAAATGAGGAGGAAAGGCAACTAATAGTTTTAGGAGGCTTCACCAGTGAAGTCTTTATAGACTGCTGATAAATAGGAACATTTTATTTAGTCACCAGTACTAACCAGAAAGTAACACCCCATGAGGACATTCCTGCCTGGCATAAAAGCCAGATCTCATCCGTACTCTCTGCTGCCTCCTTCATTCTGTCATTTAGGGCCAGGATTCAAATCTTCATATTCTGGTTAATCCCATAAGTGGAATTTAAATCTCAGTCTGTTGTTCAGTAAATTTCATAGTGCCCTATGCATGAAATAGATGCCATGGTGGTACTTTTCCTACATACTTCTCTTTGACATCTAATTTATTTTAATTATACTCCAAGTATAAGATATTTCCTTCTTTTTTTGTGTTTTGAGTATATTTGCAATATTCTGCTTTTAGGGCTGGGTTCTTCTGGGAAGTTCAAAGAACACAACAGTTTATATTTAAGACTAAACTCTTATAAAATCATGGTTGATTCATAAAGCTGAAAGCCATGTGCTGTCCAAACAAGTTAAAAATAAGAGGGCAAAAAAGCCCACCACCAAACCACCCAGTCCTCTACTAATCTTTCATGGCAGTATAGCACTGCCTGTCATCAAGACTACATCTGGAATTCTACCAAATTTTATTCTTGAGATTTAAAGTCTTGTCTCATTTGTTTGAGGAAGGCCACAGTCTATCTCTGCTTACCTGATGCAGAACTCTGTCATTGAATGTGGCAGATATTGCACAGGGCAAACCACTGAATGTGACTGGTTGATCCTTGTAAAAGTACCTTCCAAGGAAAACCAATACCTTTAGTCATAGAGAAAAAAAAATGATGACAAATCTAATAATTGCAGTGCCTTGCTCTAAGCTCTAGGAACTTTCATGTAATTCGTGATCTGCATTGCAATCACCACTGTAATATATACCTAACTGGTAATTTTGGTGATCATATTTATGTTGCTTTTGTCTTATCCTGACACTTGTAGCTCTTTATTGTAAGAATTTAAATTGTCCATTTGTCCTGATGAATTGCTAGTCCTTGGGGTACTGTGTTGTTTGAGTGATTTGACGTCTGGCAGAGGTTATCAGTGAGTCTCTGCTTAATTGAAAGCTTTATGTTGGGTTCAATTGATAATAAGCCTCAGTGTAGGACTGACCTTGCTGGGGCAGCGTGTTAACTCTGTATAGTAAATGCTGACCTGCTGTAGGAAGGGAGAGGGCATCTGCCCCTCCTGGTCTGATCAGATTGACACCAGATATTTTTCAAGGCAGGTGAAAATAGCAGAGTGCTTTTGAACTGCTGGCTTTTTTGTGTTCCTGCCTGAAGCTGCATGTCTTGAGTGAAAACAGGATGTATTGACTCGCCGTAACCGCCTATTGACCTCTGTGCCCTTTACATCTGAGTCACACAAGGCAACACTATTCTTTTTATCTTTTTCTTGTCATTACTTGCTGTTGTGAGTCACATAAGATGTATGTATGCTCCTCGTATAAACAACCTCATTCATTTACTCTTGAGGTTCTTGCTGCTCTTTATTTTTCCATTTTTCTTGTAGAAAAAGAAAAAAAACCTTTCACTTTCTTTAGTTTGCATTCCAAAATCAAGTTGTGTTTAGTATCACAGTTTTCTTGCATATTTTGCACATCATCTCAAGTGTGAAGCAAATTCTTTATTGTATACATATTTAATGTTGTTTCACACAGTAAAGTCTAAAAGACTTTTATCTTTTCTGAAATTGAACTTTAGAGGTGTGTGTAAGATCATCTCCAAGTTGATCAGGTATTTTTATTTCAAGTAGAAATGGAATAACTTTTTTTCTCCTTACCTAGGTTTGCTTTCATTGATTTTGCTGGTTCATTTGCAGTTTCTTAACATTCAGTTGCTTCTGGATTTATACCTGATAAAAGTAGGTGATTTTTAGTTAATTCTTTGCAGTATAATGTTTTAGGTGTAAAACTCTGCTATTAGTTTTATAATCTCTTGTGTTGTGCCTTGCTAAATGATGAGGTTCTTAAGCCTGGATTTGTGGGGTGTGCACTTAAGAGCCCACACCTAAAAACAATTTCCAGCAGATGTGATCATAGTTGTGTGTCACAGGGGGCTGTGCTGACCATCCTTTTCCCACCACTGGTAGAAGTGCTTTTCTTTTGATGGCCCTTGCATTTTGCAAGCTGCCATTAGTAACATTACCAATGGCTAAAAAATGCTGTTAGCTGGTTGTTTTATTTTTGTCCAGTTTTATGTTCTTATTTAAGACACATGAGAAAATGCACCAAACCACTCTAATACTGAAAGTCACAAAAAGCTTCACTGCACATAATCTTCTGCAGCACTACATTGTTTCCAGTGTCTTAAATTCCCAGTTGTGGGTCTTAGTATCTACAAGAGCACTTTGGAAGGATGCTTTTTGTTACAGTTGGTGTTGTGCTCGTTTTTGGCTGTAGATTATGTATTTCCCTGAGAGCTTACACTCTCAGAATGTGAATTTCTTTGGACTCTAGAATTCAAATATTTAATGTATGTAATAACTGTAGTTTTCAGTATAAAATTTGCATTTTTGTTGCCAGCAGTGTATGCAGAGCTATTTTTAAGGAAAATTATGATGAAGCTGATCAAGAAAACTTTAAAAACTTTAGTAGCAATAAGTAATGTAAAGCTGTCTTAAAATGTATGTTGTATTTTTGGAGCTTACGATCTGACATTGTCGTAGCTACAGAACTGCTGGCTGTGCAGAGACTATATTAAACCCATGCCACTGTAGAGCTTATTTCAGTTACTTTATTGTCTTCTACAAATTCAGAATTTCTCAAATACTGCAGTGCACTTTTATGTGAGAAAGCACTGAAAAAATCGTTATTCAGTACAATTTTCAAAGCTGTTTTGCTGGCAGCACTGGTCCAGCATCATGTGTATATGTAAATATTTGATAACCTTTTATAGAATTATGCAAAATGGTACCTATTCACCTTAGAGGGCATTTCATTTGCATCTAATAGTGCTGAAAGATCTAGAATGTATGATTTTTTTGATGACAAATGAAAATTGGAAAACAAGTTATCTAAGTATGAAGCCTGAGACCAAACATAAAATTAATGTTGTATATTTGGATTCAGTCCTGGAGTAATGAAGCTTCATTATAATCCAGCTTGACACCCATTTTTATTTATATGCACTAACATCTCTGAAGTGGGTCTAAAGGCTGTTCATTTCTGGTTTGCAAGGGTTTTTTTTCCTCCAAGAGCAGCAGAAAGCCCTAGTGTGCAGGGGAGTAAGATCCAAACTTTGTCTGTCTTGCAGGAGAAGAAAGGAGAGTCTCAAATAGTGATTCTAGTTATATCTCTCGCAGAATGGTTTTACTTTTTCACTCTAATGTGTTGTTTTTCCTTCTGTAAATAGTTAATTTGGAAAAGAATAGTATGTGAACATGATAAATAGGCTTTTTGCTTGCAGGAGCAGTGGAATAAATTCAGACTGTTTGAGCTGATCTGTTATATATAAAGCTATAAAGCTGTTTGAGTTCTGTCACCTTTGGAAAACTTTCCTGAGTTTATTTTGCAAGCACTTCTGCAGTTTGTGTAATGTGCCCACATAAAACATACAGGCAGGAGGCAAAGTACAAATAAACCAAGTAAAAATTCTGCTAATGCCAATATTTCTTTTCCCCCTTCAGAGTTATTTGTAAAATCCCGACCCATACTAGATATATCAGTATAATCCACTAGCTCAGGGTAATTTTAGGGATAGTTTTGCTGCTGGTGAGTTCATTGGTACTTCATATGATGGTTGGGTGAAATAAAATAAAAGTAAAAGCAACATGTGATACCGAATGTGTTCATAGGAGAATTAGTTGTAACGGGTTTTGCGAGTGATGGGTTGCTGGTTTGGTTTTAATTATGCATTTGCTGACTTGCTGGCAGCTATTACTGAATCTGGTTTTGGTGGTTGAGTAATGCGTGTTTGTGTGGAAGGCATTAATAGCAGCTTAAATAGGCCTTCACATGCGCACGGGGTTTCCAGTGGGAATGGTTTGAAATGGAGTGATTTCCTCACAGCCACCCATGGGGTGTCAGGTTTCCCGCGGGCGAGCAAAGGCTCATATGGAAAACAATCTGGCTGCGCCGAGCCTGCCCTCCTGAGCAGCCCCAGCCCGTGGTGGCTTTGTGCAGCACTGGTTGCTTTTACAGCTCCAAAGCTCGCTCGGTGGCTGAACAGCCACCTTTCCATTCGAGGGGAAGGAAAAGGGGCGAGCGAGGGGTTTTGGTCTGGGGTTTCTGCAGCCTCAGGGGTGGCGGTGGTTTTCCAGCAGGGAGGCCTCCAGGAAGGGGGAGTGTGCTTGGCTTCGGAGCAGCACCAGGGCTGCTGGAAGGGAGGATGCTGATTACAATAATAAACAAATGCCGGGGATAGATTACCACACGGCTGTCAGAGCGAACGGCACCAAAGGAGGAGATCCCCAGCGAAGGCTTTGGAGGTTGCAGCAGGATCCTTTGCTGGACAGTTGGTTTTTTTTGCGTAGACAAAGGAAGTTACTTTTTAGACGACTTCTAATGGGTCTTGGCTTTTCTGTGGTGCAGCATCTCCTGGGCGAAGCGAAGAGGGCTGGAGGTGCCTGGTTACTGCCATAGCAGTGCCAGCCCATGGTGCTGGCTCTGAGGAAGGCAGAGGAGAGATGGCCTTCTGTCTGGTCACACCACCGTGTTTCCTAGGATGAAGTGTGCTTCATCCCATTTTATCTTGTCTGAGAAGCTGGTTTTTGATGCTTTCCATAGACAGAAATTTCTCTTGGTTTTTTTTTTTTTTTTTTTTTTTTTTTTCTCCCTTGAATGGAGCAACATGAAAGGACTTGTTCCTCCTCTCCACCCATCATACACCAGCAGGTTATAGCTTCTCTCACTCGGGGTCACTGAGACCAAACACTGACCTTGAGGCCTGCAAGAAGCACTTGGATCCTGCAGGCCATTGCTGAGGTGAGCTGGAGGCAGTCCTGGAGAGGTGTGGAAGCAAGGAGATCCCCACAGTGCCATGAGGTCAGGTCAACCCTGCAAGGAGCAGCACCCAGTGTCAGCGGCTCACCCCTGGGTGCCCAGCCCATGGGAAGGAGCAGGGACAGGGAGACTGTGACAATGGCGCTGTGTGAACTGTTCCCAGAGGAACACAGCCCAGGAGAGGGACACGCACTGGAGCGCTCGGAGTATTTTGAGACTGTATAGGTGGAAAAAGAGAGAAGCTTTCTGAAGGCTATAGACTTGGCTTGGAGGACGTACCAGGAAAATGTAGGCTTCGGGAGACACTTAATGATGATTGGCCTGAACTTCAGCTTACGTGAGTTGCTGACAAAATTTGAAAAGGTATGATAGGCACTTGTACACATGCCTTTGAAAAAGGCTATGTATGCCTTTGAAAACTACACAGTAAATAAAAAGGGTTGATGTTTAACCTAGGTTTTCTGTGTTGCTGCTTGCGTCCTCACGTGTACCCTGTTTATGGAAATCTAACGTTGCTTATCTTCCCCATTTCAGGTCCTACAAGATTACTTTTAGAGCATGTCCTCTGATTGTGGCAATTTTTATTTACTTATTTATTTTAAATTGCAAAGGAAATGAAGAACAGTTTGGACTTTGCTAAGTCAAGAGTATAAGGGGACATGACGAGCTGCCTGTGACCTTGTTCCACTATTGACATACAGCAAGTGCTCTGGAGTTTGCTGTTAAATTTAGATGAGTGATATTTTAGTCAAATTGGAAGATCTCATGATGGCTTTTATAAGTAGAATTATTTCCAATGAATATGCAACTTTCCCACTGTTTCATTTGTTTTTCTTTTATTCCAGCTAGTTACTCTTTCTCTTACCAGGTTGTTTGGTAACAGTAATGCTGAGAGGCAGGACGTTTGGCTTCGCAGTGTTTGTGCTGATGAGCAAGAGACATGAGAATATTAAAGAACAGATTGTTTTCATCTATTTGTTGGCACTTCCAGTGAAACCTCATTTGCATGCTTGTAACCACTGTTAGATTTGCTTTGTCGTTTTTTTCGCAGTACTAACTTCCTGTGTCCTGCAAGAACACAGTCTGTATCAAAACACAAAGTAGTTTATTTATGAATTAAGATAAAACACCTTAAAAATGTGGTCACACCGGAGGAGAGCAGTTTGTAATGCCTGATTCTGTGTTTTTCTAAACTTCAGTATGTTCGTTTTTTAAAATGTAAACCAACGTTCTCCTCCTCAGAAGTGACCAGTTTACCAGTTTTGTTTGTCAGGGAGAGGTATACTTGAGACAGGCACTATTCAGGATTCCACCAGCATGACTCTTCCAAAAGTAGCTAAGTGTAACAGCAAAAGCATTTGTGATGCGATTTCTTCACTGTGTAGGTCACTGGCTTCTCTCTTGCTCCCAGTCTGTCATCTGGGTTTCACTCTTCTCTTGTAGCTGCTGCTGTGGTAGCCTGTAAAGATTAGGACATGTGCCGGACTCTGAGATGCTTCATGACTTCATTAAGAGAGAAGTTTTTAACCAGTGTTTCTAGTATTTTGTGAATCATACAAGCCCTGGTGTTTGCAAACTCCAGGCTCTCCCCTGTGACTTTGAATATTCCAGTGCTTATTTTATCTCAAAGAAATTGATCATAGCAATTCTCAAGGAAACCGAAACTTAGAGGTCTCACAGCTCTGCTGTATTTTTTAGCTTGAAGCTTGCTGTGAAATTTTGTTGTCTGCTGTGCTGAAATTTGTAATGCAACATAGAAGGATACTTTGCTGCTGATGAAGAAGGTTAACGTTTTATTTGGTGGACTTTGATCACAAATTCTAAAATTTTAATCTGTGTTTATTTAGCAAGTTTTCCTTTTTTTTTTTTTTTTTAACAAGCGCCCCTCCTCCCCTGCTTCATCTCTCCCTCTTATGATTCCCCACACACCCATCCTGTCCTTCCTGAGGTGTTTGCTGCCAGGAGAAACAGCGTTATGACAGCAGTCCTGGCTTGTAAGCTACTTTCAGCTCTCTGGATTCATTAATATATGCTCTACAGAGAGAATTATGAGTGCTGTTACTGTGGTCGTAATGCAGAAGCCAGATGGCATTTGCAGAAGCTTGCACGGCACTCCCTTCCTATGCAAAAGCAGAGTCACATTACACTGCAGTAGGCAGGGCTGCTTTGGCTTTGTTCAGTCGTAATTATGTGGCTGCTGGAATTAGTATTAACACGTTTATGGTGCCCCTCAGATGTTGAGTCTATGCCATGCAACGGAGCCACAGAGGTTGTTGAAGGCAGTCTGGCGTTCTCAGCCTTCCTGTAAGTGCATCATCATTCTTGTGATAAAATGAATCTTTAACTACACCATATGTCACTTCTTATGGTACTATCCAAGAGGCTTAAGTGCAAGTCAAGACAACTTTTTTAGAAACTTGATATGTTGGTGCAAGGCGTTTGGTAGTACAAGCCTTTAAAAATTAGCAGTGAAGAATGTCCGAAAGTAGGTTTTCCCCAAAAAAAGTTCTTTTTTCTTCATGAAATATCTGAGAGTTTAAGTAGTAATTACATTTCTGTCATATCTACAGCCAATTGCTTTGTAAATTGCTTTGATCTTACACTGTAGTCGCAGTGGCTGTAGTGATAGCTGGTATGGCCTGTGTATGACACTTGAGAGAGTTTTAATGTCCATCTGTATACACACTTCTGGCACCGGTGGATTTAAGATACTGGTAATTCTGCCTAAAGGTTTTCCATGTGTACTGCTCTTCTCAATGTGAATTCATTATAAGCAGATTGCTTAACAGCAGCTGCTACTGCAGGCAGTCCTCTGAAACAGCGGATGGGATGAGCCTTCCTAAAGGCATGACTGTCCTCTGACATCAGAGAAGAGATTTCCTGGATGAGATTTTTTTAGCCATCTTTTTACAAGAGCATCTCTTTTACCCAGCTAGCCCCAGCACTTTTAAGGCTGAGACCAATAAAAGTCCAGTTTCCCTTTCACAATGACCACTTTCATACACCTGTATCATGCCCTAATTCTTACTCCTTCCTGAAGAGTCATCAGAAAGTGAAAAGCTCCAAGTAAAGCAGAGGCCAAAAGGAATATCTGGCACAGTAGTGTTCCCAGAGGCAGTTGGCAGCAGCAGGTAAAATGTATCTGGTTCAAGATAAACTAAACAATCTGTTATTAAAAAAAAAAAAATCCATTCCTTTGCTACCTGCTGTGAGACGTCAAAGAATGATGTTCTGGCTGTAGTCTGTGGCGTGCAGTTATGTCCTTTGGTTGGCATTGACGTTTTTCTTCCAGCTGTTCCAGCTGAAAGATTTTTCTGCAGATACTTTGATGAGCAGTCATCCCATTTATTCCTGACCTTTGAAAGAGGCAAGTGCAGCATTTCTGTAACTATGTCTTTGCTGACTTGAACATTGTCGGTGAAGGCAATGGGCAGTCATTTCCATGGGACTTGCAATTCTGTGCACCTGTTTCACTCACTGGCATGATTTGTATTGGGTGGAAGAAGTAAGAAACTGCTCTGGAAAAATAGCCTGAGAGTAACTTTTGCTAGGGAAAATGCAGTTTTTCAAGCTGATTTTAGTTTATAAAGAGTCAACTTCAACCCCACTGATACCTGTTAAGATAAACATGTGCTTCAAAAGCCACAACAGATTGCCTCTCTCTGGCTTGTACTTGAGGATAAAAAGGATGTAGCACTCTGTGTGCCAACACAAAATGCTGCCAGGCTTGTTGCACAGCATCAGCATTGTCCATTTCTTGCAAGCCATTTGTGGTTTGTGTGGCATAACTTGCTATCCCTGATCTGTGGTCAGATGTTTGTGAAAATTCAGTGGAATTCTGTTTCCTAATAAACATAAAAATAATTGGAGTGTAATGCAGAATTTTGCTGTATATAGTGGGTTTAAAAAACCTTGTAGTAAAATGTTGATGAGTCCTGCCTAAAACCCTGTGTGAAGTTATGGTTTGGTACAGAATGCTGTTGACTTTTTTTCTTGAGAGACTAAGTTGAGTTTTGTGCTGCCCATGTCAAAAAAAAAATGATTAAAGGTTCTTGATAATAATATCTTTAATGCTATGGGAACATGTTTATTTCCCTTACAGAATAAAATAACTTCCCTGTTTTAGTTGTTTGTATTATTACCCCAGCATTTTAATAGTGAGAATTCAATAGAGTAACATTTTGTATATTTTGAAATGCATCGTTTCTTCCACTTTAATTTGGCCATGGAGTTTTCTTCCACTAGTTGCATTTTTATCTTCAACAAAAGTGTTTGGGCCCCATAAAAAGGGAAATAACTTTGCCTGTGTTACCATCTTTACTGGTATGTTGCCAATACAGACAAAATCTGAAAAAGTGTGAGTAGAAGTGAATCTGTTACTAGCTTAGAGGGTTGCAGAGTGAGTTACAGGCCCTCTGGACTCATCATTTAGAAAAAAAACACTAGAAAGCCCATCATCGTGGGAATGCTGTTGGTTTGTCTTGGAGGTTTTTTGCCTTTATAAAGTACTGATAGTTTCCAAAGGACAATTATGCCTAAGGTTGTAACTGCTTTTAATGTATCCTTGCAATCTGTGAGGGGGAAAGAAAAGACAAAAGTTTAATAGCTGGTTGATCTCAGAGTTGGGCTCATAAGTTTGGTTCTGCTCCAGTCTTCGTCATATACCTTCTTTTACTCTGGGCATGTCACTCCAGTTTGCCTTTGGGCTGTTCTAGTAACAACTTCAAAGGGAGCCAGCTGTGTCTTTGGGTCCTTTTCAGTATTGCCATCTGTAGCCCTACTGAGTGGCACATATTTATGTGTTCTTTAAAGACACATGCTCTTCAGTTGTCATTTCATGATAATTTAGTGTTTTATTTGGTAGAAATTAAAGCAAGAAGTGGGTTTCTTATTATAGGGACAAGGTTTAAAATCAAATCCAAACATAAAATGAAAGCTTGAATTTTGAAATCACCAGACCAAGGTGGAAAAAGGCAGCAGTTTGATCTTAATACTTAAAAGGAATTTAAGGGAAGTGGCGATCTTCTAATAATCTGGCTAAGGTTAAGTATATATTTAAATGCCAATCTAGTTATTTCTTCTCCTTTCTATCTTTCAAACTTTGGAGCCTTCACCTTGAGTTATATATAAGATAAATTCTTTCCTCAAAAAGCTTTCTTTTAATTTAAGGCATTAATCCTGCAAGCAGTTGGCGTGTGAACAAATATGTTGACCTCATACAATAAATTTTCAATCCAGTTTAACAGATAGATGCACATAAATGTTTGCAAAATTAGCAAAATATGGCATTAGAATAGTGCCTCAAAAAAAAAGTTGATACAGTAAGAAGACATTTTCTGTTTATAGTGTAATTCTTTAGTTTTAGGGTTTTTTTCTGCTGTGTTTTTATTTTATTTTTCTTTTCTCTGCCCTTTGATTTGTTTCACGTGCACTGGGAGACCACTGTGACCCAGATCCCTTTAGCATTGGGCTAAGAGCAATGATGGCGTTTCACAGTTGTATCCCCCTCTTTGCATGGCAAAAGCAACAGAATTTTTTCCCTCTTCTCCTGCATCCTCCAGTGTGTTGCCCCTGTGACTCTGGATATGGGAACTTCCATGTGATAACAGGGGAGTATTTAGAGTTTCTTCTAAAGTATTGCAAAATTGAGAGTGGATTAACTTACTAGAATGAATTCTCACTGGGGCCTGAGCAGGCATAATCAACTTTTTTCATCCCATTTTTTGCCACATAGAGGACAATGGAGAATCAAAGACCAAGAAAAAGGCAGGAGAAACAGAAATAATAGATTAGGAGGAACATGAATTGTGGAGTTTACAGAATGGTAGAGTTCTTTCCACTGTGAAGAAAGAAATTTGAAGGGAGGGTAACCACATGTTTACAAATAAGAATTGAAGGACTTTGATAACACAGTGAATAAAGGAGAGTGTTACCAATTGCTACCAATTACAGCAGTCTTAGGATAAGATGGGAGCCCATCATCCAGAGGACAATACCTGAATAAAAATCCAGATGTTTTATATCATTATTGGAGAATAGCTAATTTATCATGTCCATTTCTTGCCATTAGCCATTTTTCACATCCCACCTTCCTGCTCTACTTCTTCCACATGCACACTGATGTGGCAGATGTTATTTGAATTTCTCTCCATCTTTTCTTTGAGGACTGTGACAAACTCACAGTCATTATCAGTCCTGTTGGATTATCCATCAGCTGGCAGTGGTTTGTTGTTTTTTTTAACCTGGAAAATGGAAATCAGAAATGACAGAGAAGTGAATTATGAAACGTTATCCTTTGAACTGAGTTGTCTCAACGTGGCTATCACAGATGGGACTCAAGAATGTGAACAGCAGATTTATTGTACCTTAATCAGTGTAACACAATGACTGGAAAATGCAAGAATCAAACCCCTTTTTGAACGAAGCATTTTTGAACGTGCATGCTGAAGTGGCCTCTCAAGTAAAATCCAAGAATGCTTTATGAAGGTTCTATAATGAATGGGTTTACAATTAATTTTGTGATTGTAGAATGGAAAATTAGAGATCAGTTTGTTTTCAATGAAGTTGTCGTTTGTGACTTTGACGAGGCAAAGAAAAATATTTGAGGTGACCTGGCTTTTGTAGCACAGATTTGTTGCAATTACAATTGTAACTACTGCACGCTGTTGTACCTCCTGCTGTGTGGGATTGAGCTGGGTTTCAGTGAATGTTGGAGTTGTACAGACAGGAGCTGCAAATGTTTTCAGATAAGCATCTAATTCAGCTGATGACTGTGCCCTATTAGTTGGATTGGCTGATCATCAGAAACTTCCATTTT
This sequence comes from Mohoua ochrocephala, assembly GCA_013398855.1. Classification (NCBI taxonomy): domain Eukaryota; kingdom Metazoa; phylum Chordata; class Aves; order Passeriformes; family Acanthizidae; genus Mohoua; species Mohoua ochrocephala. The sequence goes on from VZTA01012010.1 coordinate 365,535, forward strand.
GTTTTTTCCTTTTAAATGTCATTTTTGCTTCTGTGTTTAGAATGGTGATGCTAATCAGGTTGTTTTAAAGACTGCAAAACTGTCCTTTTACCTACTTTAAAGGAGTTAATCTCAGAGCAAAGAATAGGTAGTTGTCCAAAGTCACATAGTGGCCCTCTGGCAAGACAGAGCTTCACCGGTGCCTCCTGTCCTCTCTTACCTCCTTCCTCACTGCTCCATCTCTCCTCCCCCAACTTCTTCACCTGTATCCTGACTTGTTTGTTTTCTTCCCTAACTCAGGAAAGCTTTCATGCTCTCTCAAATTCATGGCTACTTTTCCACTTTAATTTGTAGATGCAAGCAGGAATACATCTTTAGGATGGGGAGGTATGAGAGCCCCCTCCTCTTCTGGTTCTGGGAACAGATGGTGATTACTGAGGAGTTGATTGGAAGAATAAAAACCTTTAAGGAATTTCAGTTATTTGATTTCCTCCTTTGCAAAAGAAGTTTATTTACATCTGCATCAAGTTCCTGTCATAATCTTCGTTGATTAATCCTATTGAGACAGCCAGTACACCTCCTGGCTTTCCACACATTTACATTGCTTTATTGGAGTATACAAAGATGTATGGATGCTAGAAACCATTGGCAGTGGTGCAGGAAGTTTTGTTTGCTCTGGTAATGTCTTTTAAAAATAATACTGTGCTCAATTAGATGAAGACAACATCTGTAATGTTTTTCTTGAGGCAGATGGTAGATGAGAGAGTAAAACGTGTTTAATTTCTAAGGGGAGGAGAAATGAGTCAACTGAATGGAAATCACAAGCTTTTCTTTTTCTTTTCAGTCTTTACTATGAAATTCAGATTATAATACATCCTGCCATTTTATGTCTACCTCTCCATATATTCAGGGCATAGTGTAATGTAGTTTAATTGCAAAAATGGACCTTTGGTTGCTGTAGCCATTTAGCTGCAGTTTAAGGGGACAGATTTTAGTTAAATGCTTTCATTATGTGTGACCTAAAATACTAGATAGAGGCTGCATTTCACTAGACTGTGTAAAGTGTCTGGAATGTTTTGTTTCAAAGAAGAAAGAGATGACATAGCTAAGACTGAATCTGTGTAATTTCTGGAAAGGAAATGAGTTCTAGTGCGTTTGCAAATGCCACACTGTGTGAAATGCGTGGGTGAACAGTAGACAGTTAGTTACCTTCAGTGCTACAAAACACAACATCACAGGACTTGGTGTTTATAATTCTATTTCCTTTTTCACAGCCTCGGATGACTTTCAGACTCCTTTTCTCACACTTAAGAAAGCTAGACCTTTTGTAGTGACGTTAATAGGATTGCAGGTTTTCTCCTCTGCATCTTTTATCAGAGCCACCCAAGAAAGTTGGAATACTCTGCTCTGTCCTAGCATCTAGGAGTACTAATTAGAGTCAGCTCTCCCCTCCTTTACTGACAGAACTATGTTTGAACTTTTCTTGCTGGTATTTCAGGACATCCAAGCTGAGATTGATGCCCACAATGACATCTTTAAAAGCATTGATGGAAACAGACAGAAGATGGTGAAAGCCTTGGGAAACTCTGAGGAAGCTGCTCTGCTCCAGCACCGGCTTGATGACATGAACCAGCGCTGGAATGACCTGAAGGCGAAGTCAGCTAACATCAGGTGAGTAGTAAAAACGTCAAGGTGTGAATGGGGCACGGTTCCTGTCTTCTAAGAGGCTTGACAAATATGACCACAGCATTGAAGTGTAATATATATTCTCTTTCATGAAGGACCCCCGAGTGCAAATGTAAAACCTTGGTGAACTTGTTCACCGGGTAGGCTTAACTACTTGTTCTCTCTCCAGAGCTGCCCAGTCGTAACTTGCTGACCTAGTACCAAAATTTCCAGAAAGTACGTTGAGTGTTTCCTTGTTGTAAATCAATGGCAGTGTCAGTGAAATAATTCTGCTAATCTGCAGTTACTTTGAGGAGAAATCAGGAGTTTGTTGATGGTTTTGTTTTTACAAAATTTTGGTTTTGAAATTAGTGAGTTGATAGGACTTGCATCTTAAGTGTCTTGAGCCATTTAATTGGTATTGAATTTTTAATTGCTGCTATTCAATTGAGAAAATTTTGTAAGTATCTATTAATCAAGGAAGGTGTTTTACATTTTTCTGACCCCGTCAGTGCCAAGCTCAAGTGTAGTAATTGTTAAATCTTTGTGATGTCACTTTTAAAATAGATACTGCCACATTCATTGATACGAATGAAATGCTACATGAAAATGAATGACATAGAAAATAATTTCTAGAGCTTTTAATTGCAACCACTTGCTTGTTGGCTTAAGAAAAACTGTTCTTTTAATAGAACAGAACAGTGTTAAGCATTCATATGAATTTTCCAAAGGCCAGGAAAATGAGCTGAGCTTGAAATTCAGGCACGAGAGTTTGAATGAGTGAGATAGATGGGAAAATGTGATATTTACTTTTCATTTCTACTTATCCCATCACCAGCCTGCTAAACGGTTAAACGAAACAGGTACATCAGCTCCGCGAAAGCCCGCAGGCAGAACTCGAACCCAGAGAACCCAGCAGTTTGGTGTGGGGGCTTGCGGAGTCTGGCTCCACCACATATGCAATTTAATGCAAGAGCTGTTAAACTTGGGTTGTTATGAGGTCTATTCACAAGTCTGTGTCAGAGAAAGACAAAAGCATGCTCTTAAAATAATAGCTTGTCAGCTGTGGAGTCCTAGCAAGAACCATTGAATTGCTTGGCCATTCCTGGGGTTGGTCATAATTTGGGAGAAATGGATGGCCACGAAAAAGGGCCTTCAAGCCATTTACCCTGTACAGCAATGAGTTCCAAAGCTGTAGTACGGAAAGACCGGTTGTGCAGTCAGTGCTCAGAAAAGTGGGAATACATTTTCTGAATACAGACCCATCTTTTCTTCTGCATGGATATGGCATGTGCATCCCACTGGGCAGCACTAATGTTTATGTTGCTCTGCTGATACCTGGAGTGCTGCAGAGCTACATGTCACTTGAGATCAAAGTGGAAGATAGGCAAGGCAGAGAATACTGCAAATGGTGCAAATCTAAGACAAGATTATTAACCTTTCAAAACTCAGTCACTACTGAAAAGAGCATAGTATTTCTGATTTCATGTATTTTGCTCCGTCCTTGGATTGCAGTTCACTTTTCTAACTTGTGCAAGAGTCCTGAAAGCCTTCATAGGGAAATAACAGAGCACAGAACTGATATGAAGTCTGTTTGCCTTGAAGTTTTGCTTTCTTGGTGTATCTTTTTACAAGGATGAATTGGAAAGCAAAACTGTATGGATGAGTCAAGTGAGAACAGCATGTAACTGTTAGATGCTGGGACTGAAGAATGAACAAGCTTATTGTTTCATTACAGGTTTTAGCTTGGGATAACGCTTCTAAATTAAAGTTTCCATAAGCTTTTTGGAATATTTTCAGATATAACATTCTGGTTATAGTGATTTTTAATTGCTGGAAGTACTGCTCTCCCAAATAGAGATAGTATGAGTTTTTCTCATCACTTCAGTTCTCAGAGCTGATGTTGCTAGCCACTGTGTTGACTCTACTTCCTTGCTAATGTAACTAAAGGGAGTTCCAAACTGGAAAAGCAGCGCTGTTCTGACATATCTTTAAATGTATGGAAGCTGCTTAAACCTGTACTTGTAGTGTCTATGATGCCATCTGAGAGGACCATCTCTCTCCTTAAAATTACTTGTAGACTTCCGCTTCTTTCTTTTTCTCTCTTTATCTTATTCCCAGGAAGAAAACAAAGCTGCAGACTTGTGAGGGTCTGCTTTCTAAAGCCAGATGTTTAGGGGAGACTCTTTTCTTCCGGGGCAGGAGGTGTGAGGATGTTAGTGTTTGGGGGAGGGTAGAGGTAAAATTATGGGAGGAACAGAAGAGGAGTTTCTCTAGATTTAGACCACCCACCAATCTTATTTTTTTTCTATGTATTCCCTTGTGACTCCGTGGGAAAATTGCTACCTCCATAGCAGAATCAAAAGCTGAGGAGGTCTCCAGCTGTGAAGAGAGCCCGTCAGGGTCAATAGAAGGGGAGTTGTGTCAGAGTTTCTGTTTTCTGGATGATTTTATTCAGCATGGGGACGGGGAGAGGGGGTTCCTCTCAGTCTGGTCAGTTGGATGGAAGCATCTCTGTTCTTCAGGTTCATCCAGGATTCCTTTAGGAGTGCTTTTGCATACCAGCTGGTTGATGCTGGTGAATATTTGTGCTCCAACGCATGCTCAAAAACCATCATCTATAACTGACCTGTATTTTGATCAGAGCAGATTCTTAAGCCACCACTTGACCTGGTAAATCCCTGAGTTTGCCAATTCATTTGTCGCGTGAACACAAACACCTGAAGCTTTGTTTGCAGATTGTTTATCAGTAGAAGTACCAATTCCAAAACAAAGGCCAGGAATCCTGACTCAGAGAACAGAGAAGCCCAAGAAACGTTTCAGAACTTCTGCATAGTTTATCTTCTGTGTCTGATAATGTCTGTATGACAAATGTAAACGTGCTACTAAAACTTTACACTGAAATGCAATTTGAAGCATATCTTGACTCCCTTGCTCCTTGCAGCATTTACTTTGAATGGGGTTTACTGAATGTGTGTTTCTTTGCTCCCCAGGAGAATTGAATATTTGTGTATGCTCTTCAGCTTCTGCATCTTGCTTTCATTTTCAGTATTGCTTTTGATAAGATTAAAAGGCTAATATTCCGGAAAAATCCAGGCTAATGCGATGAGTTTTTCCCTGTGTATTTTTTCCCTTTAATGTCTTTATTTGGGAGGTTAGCTCACCTTGTGCTCAGTGAAAAACTTTCAAGTCCCTGGTAGTATAGTCCATTTCCTCCCCATCCCTTACTGCTCTACCCCTGCAGGATTAGCTTGCCCTGGACTTTGAAACCATGTGCTAGAGTTATTTTGGTATTGACATTAATACGGCATGCACGCAGGTACTAAGTGGTAAATTACAGTGCATTTAATCCAGTATCATATGCTATAACGTTCACGTTAATATCAGATTAATTTTTTCACTATTAATATTATTGCACTGTATGTTAAACAGTGATGGATCACCCTTAAATTGTCCTTTATCTAGTTGCAGAAGTTTTTCCCCTCCTTACAAAGCTCCAATTTATTTTGCACACAAGAATTCCACTAAATAATTAGAGCAGAATCTTGAAGCCTCAGAGAGTGCCAGTTTTTAGAGGTGAGAGCTGCTTATATGTGCTAGAAACAGTAATAAGTCTTGATGAATAGAGATTTCACTCTCAAATGTACAGAAAGCTATAAATCTGAACATTTTAATTGTAGTCGCTTCTAGAAATTCTCAAAGATTTTCTTTTTTTAACAATCACAGTCTAATGGCAAAGCTGTAAATTTAAATGTGGGCTGCCTTGGCTTAGATGAGAGGGCAGTGTCTCTCCTCTGCCTGATTAATAAGAAGTATAACTCTGTTTTCACTTTGAGAAAGAAGGGCCAGTTCTGAGTACCTGAAAAAATATCAGGAGAGTGGAGACAATGCATTCTGCTCAGAAGCTGCTGGCCTGCACACCAAGGCCTACAGCAACAGCTTGCTTGTAATTCAGTGCAGAGTGGGATGCTGGCTCTGCTGTTTAGGCCTGAGCTATAAGCAACTGGTTGCAATTCAGTGTTGAGATAAAGGTATCAGTGAGCACGATAAGGGACAATAGAAACCATAACACACGAAACTGTAGGCAGTAAAATGTTGCTTCTAGCAAGTACTTAAATTTTGTATTTTTTCCCAAGTATTTACCTAAGTGCTTTCCTTCGTGGTATTGAAGGAGAATAGATTCCCCTTCCTAAAGGTACTTAGCTTATCCTTTTCAGAAATGTGGATTTTTTTTTTATTTTTTTTTTTTTACCTTGTGTTCCCCTCCTTATATACTCTTACTTGACTGCTTTATCGATTCACCTATCCTAGTTCTGCTGGGAGATCTCAGTGTGGCCAAACCTAAGCTTGTGTTGAAGTTGACCTTGCAGCACATCATCCCTTCAATCCAAATGTTGTTGTATCAGCCCCAGACATTCACTCTAATGCCATTTGAAATGATAATACAAGACAAGCCAGGTGGAAGTTTCTAGGTGTGACTCACAGTGAATCAGAAAAAAAAAGGTAACCATCAATGTGCAGAGTAGGAAAGGGAGTAGAGTTTAATTCATTCATCCATCAGAAGCAGGGGAGGAACTTGCAGAACTGGTGTCAGACTATGCTGAAAATCATTTGGCTCTGTGTGAAGAAAAAAATTGGTTTTGGCTGACATAAATTAGGTACGTGCTGGTCTTGAATGATACCATAATGTAGAATAACTGCAGTAAAAGAGGGGTAGCTGGTACCTGTTGAAGATTTCTATGCATTTTTTAGGCACTGCAGCAAGAAGACATCAAGTCAAGGTATTTCTGAAAATTGTAGAAAAATATATTGTGGAGTTTGACTTGTTTTGTCGATTCAAGTGAGGAATGGATTCACTGTATTAATTCTCTAGTAACTCAACATTGACAAAAGATGATGTATTAAATAACCTGTGTCCCTGATTGATATGTTCAGCAGCACAGGCAAGTTGATCACTGCTGGTAGAACATGCTGATTTTTACTTCTGGAGAGTCAAGGTCCTGGCATGAAAGAGTTCAGTTTTGCAGTGCTTTGGCTCACAAAATGATGCTTGTGCTTGTTGCAAAACGGTGGTAGAGTCACAACAGTGGTGCAGTCACCACAAAACACAGGATTTTGTTATGTTGCTTAGATGTGCAATGTTCAAGGTCTTAGATGAGTTAAAACATCACATACATATTTGTCTGTGTTCCCCCATTTCTCCTCTGCTTATTTTGATTTGCTGTGCAAAGTGTTCTGAGATGGAGATTTTTTTTAACACAAAGTTGCTTTGCAGTTAAACACTTGAAACATTCTCATCTTACTGATGGAGTCATTTTGTTTATTGTTTTCCCATGCTGGTTTTGCCATTCAGGGCTTTAAAAATGCTCTTATGCTGTTTCACAGGGCTCACTTGGAAGCCAGTGCAGAGAAATGGAACAGATTGCTGACATCCTTGGAAGAGTTAATCAAATGGCTGAACGCAAAAGATGAAGAGCTGAAAAAACAAATGCCTGTTGGAGGGGATGTTCCAACCTTACAGCAGCAGTATGACCACTGCAAAGTAAGTTGCTTACGTTTTAGGGATATGCTACTGTAAATTATAGAATGAATCAAATTTCTGTACAGGAGAAATGATGAATGCTTCCTAGTGACTAATTTCTAGAAAAAAGCTCTAGATCTCCACCCATTTTCATTACCCGCCTTGCCCAGTAAAGCACGACTAAGATACGCTATAAAATTTCATCTAAAGGATTTCTGAGACGTATGTTCAGTCTTTTTATTAACTGTTTCCTGATGTTTTTGGAATCCTGATGGGTGAAACTGCTATTTTACTCTGAAAGTTAAGCAAGGCATACAAAAGAACTGACCAAGAATCATGAAAGCAAAGTTGAATGTAAATTCAGTAAAATTGTGAGCACTGCCCTTCTACATGTTTCTAAACTCACCAGTGATAGCAGCCCTCTATCCATGCACATTTACACTGCAAAGATGACTCAAAACTATTTTAGAGAACTAAAATTTTTCTGTGCCTTGTACTGTTGTAACTGTAGCATGCTGTTCTAGTTTTCCATTTTTGCTTGTCCCGTTCTGGTTTGTACATGGTAGGCTATTAATTCCAAAGTACTTCTTGGCAGTAAAAAACTCAGTTGCATCTACATTTCTTCATTCATGTAGAATGTAGAGTCTATCTTGCCAACTCTGATCAGTAATCAAGTGAAGATGGTTTTGCCATTGGAAAAATTCATTCTAGTAAAGCTGGTTCCATCTCATTTATTGATCTGTATGGTGTAAGCAGGGAAAGAGAACAAATGCAGCTTTATGTAGCTAATTGCAGGATAAGTATGGTCCCCTCTGACAACTACACTGGTGTCTTTTCTGCTGTGGTGTTTAGTGAGGGCAAAATTTAAATCTGGAAAAACTTACTAATACAGAAATGCTTGGAATATTGTGGAGTAGTACAGAAAATGTAGTCTGACATGAGCAGCACTTTTGCAACCTAACTCCAAAATAGAAGTGCTTAAGGAAATCTGCATACGTTTCTCCTTAATTTAGTCTTTTAAAGTAAATTTATTAGCATAAAATCAGGAACTTTGTTTCTCGAGAGTTCATCTCTTCCTAATCCACTTAAAGCATCGTTCTCTGTTTGTAGGCACATCTGCTGTGATTTTTTTATAATGATCAAACGGTGGATTTCTAGTGCCAAAGAGCAATAAAAGGCTGAAACAGAGCCAAATATGATTTTGAAGGAGGTCAGTGGAAGGTGGTAGACCTCTACAGGTCATTTTCTAAAGGCTTGTTTGTGTCTTGTGTAGATTGCAGTATGTGCATGATAGTAGCAAAATAATACTAGTAGCGCCTCTCATCTGAAGAACTCAAATTGATTAATAAAACTGGGGTTTTATGCTGAAGTAGAAAAATTTAGTAGTAATGATGCTGGATGGCTCATTTGGACCACTAGTGAACTGCAGCGGTATGAAGGAGAGATCACCTCTGGGTTGTTTAATCCTTGCCCTTATGTTTAAAAAATAACTGATACTTTGTTATGGGTCAAGGTTAAGACTCTAGTGAGTGCATTCGGGAGATTTTGGAGATTATTCTTTCATTTTTTCAAAAAGGCAATGTTCTTGCAATGTCACAGTGAGTATTGGATGGAGTTGCCCGAGTCAAGCATTTAATACGAGCTGCATTAATGGTCTGCAACAGCATGAAGTTAAAGCAAACCTGAGTATCCCTTTTTTTTTATATACCTATGCCAGCAAAAGCACTGTATACACTTGCAGATATTTCTTAGATGGTGTCGGGATGACTATTTCCTAACAGTTATTCTGTTGGGGGAACCAAGAGATTCCCATATCTCGTGTAATGATACTGTGCTATACCAAATACATATTATTAGCAGGTGGCACTTCACATTCTGTTGAAGTGTTGCTTATTAGCTATTGCCAGAGGAGGGGAGCTGAACCACAGCTGTCTATTGGTTTGATTGTCATAGCAATGCTTCAGTGCTGTTTCTTAGTCGGATCTGTTGATTCCTTGCTGAAGCTGCAGGTTGCTAATAAACTTGATCAAGCTGAAAAGTTATGGTTTGTTCAGATGGAAAGTGAAAACTGAAGGGGGGAAAAAAAACCCCAACAAAAAGCCAACAAAACAAAACTCCAAACTTGTTAAAAGTCCTTCTGCTCTCTCAGCAATGTTAAGTGATTGGTTGATGTGGTTAGGATGTTGGATAAAGATGTCCTTTATCCAACAGTTTTTATTCCTGTGATTTTTATTTTTATTTTCCTTTTCAAAACGTTCTGCCAAAACTGCCGTTTCAGTGGATTTTTTGTAAACTGTATGTGATTCCATGTTGTCAGTTACTCTGTGCCTTGTAGTGGGTATTGCTGGCTGGTGTCATTTGCTTTGCCTTTAAGGTGCTCCATTTAGAATATGTATCCTGTCTTAAGCTGGGAGTTTTCAGTGGGAATTCGAGGTGTAACTGTATCAGATGAATATTGCGGAGATATGACTTGATTTCTCTCATTCCAAAGGATATTCCCTTTATTCCACCTCTCATCACCAGCTGTCCTGGTACTTTTTAAAATGTTACTTCGTCCATACTTCTTCAAACGTTAAACCTCCTGAACATTTCATTTGTAAGATTTGCTTTTGATCAAAGGGGATGTTTTTATGATCCCTTGTTGAATTTCTGCAGCACCACATCAGAGGACCTTGTAAAGGTTCTCCCAGGTCTGTCTGTCTGTTTGTGTGCCTCTGCCCTCCTCTTTCCTTTCGTTTCCTACCTGAGTGTAGCTGTGAAGTTGTCTTCGTGCAAATTGAGCAGTTCAGTACCTCACTTTGTCTCCACTACTCTGTGACCCATTTTCTCTTATTTCCAACTTGCTTGCCTGATCTTGTCCTTGCTGGCACTTCAAAATGTAAGTGGTAAAATAGTGGCTCAGCTCTGTCAGATGTACCCTCCTGATAGTCTCATCTCCGTCCCTTTGTTTTTCTGAGTTCTCTTGAATTAGCATTATTTTTTGCCTCTAGTTACTCACTAACTGTTTTTATTAACCTACTTTTTTTTTCCCCCCTCAGGTACAGGAGATGACTTGTTTGCTCCAGCTTAATGGCACTAATTCTATTGGCTTTTCCCTCTGTTAGCATCTCCCTCACTCAGTGCTTGGCTTCAGTACTGCTAGATAGATAAGTGCAGTATTATGTGACAGTTTGGGTTGGCTCACATTGTTTGGGTGCTACTGAGGTCTGTTTGGACAGGAGGAAAGAAATGGTTTGCTTTTTGATTTTTAAACTTGTTATTGTTTTAAATATCACTCATTCTTCTATGCTTTAAAAGCAAACATTACCCACAGCAATGTTAATAAGTTGAATTTGGGCTACAGATTTAGCCTATATTTCCCAGATTAACAGAAATCTTTCAGGATGTGGCAAATGCTTATAATTTTTTGACTCTTTTTTGTGTTGTTCAGCCAAACTTCCATCATCTGTAGTAGTTCATAGTCTTATCACATACTAAATGCTAAGTGCAGTCTAGCAATTAACACATCCAGTCTGGGTGTTGTGTTGCTCTGTGTGTTGCAGGGGGCAGATCAAGAGGAAGCTTAAACAACGATGCATGAATTTCCTATTTTGATTATTCTCAAAATGTCTTTGAGAAAGGGGTTGTGGAGCAAGAAGTCCCAAGAATGCTGGAAAATTTGGGACACTGAGAGGAAGTTTAAAAGTACCTGAGCTGAAAAGTTGTTCATGTGGAGTGTACCTATAGCTGAGTCTACATTCACACTCCAGAAGTGTGGGACACAGGGAATGGTTTATAGGGAGAAGAAGGGAGAAGAAACTGAAGGCACCTACCTCTTCAGAGTTTATTTCCAGTTTTTTCCCATAATTGCAGCTTCTCACTGTTGCTAGTTCTTAGCAGCTCATGTTTCCCTTTCATTCCGTTCTTTACCAGTCTTCCTTATAAATATGTATTTAGGATTTTAATATGTGTGATGCAAATTTTGATCAGCTACATAGACCAGGAAAAAAACCCCACACCAACTCACAAAAACCAAAAAACCAAAAATACCACCCCAAGCCTGTTCTCCCCAGCCTCTACCCCTCAAAAATCCACCCCTACGTGCGTATTTTAATATGCCAGAAAAGAAAAGCTGCAAAAGTACCATGAAAAATCAGTGGGTCGGTTTCGTGCGTATGGAAATACCTGGAGTCACACATGTGTACAAGAGAAGGCAGCACAGATGCTGACACCTTGTTCTTTGGAGATGCACCGAGAGCTTTATATATCTCACTTTTTCTGCTAGAAGAGTTTCTGACTGTAGCTTTTTAAAAGTGTGCTTTTGCTAAAATACAAAGACTACCTAAAAGCTATAAATCACTGTGGTTTATATTTCAGAGAGAGAACCAGGACATTTCAAATTAAGCAGAAATGGGTACCCTCTTGCATAAATCCTGTTGGCATGTGTCTGCATAAATGAACAAATGTCTAGCTAATGCTAAATAATGCATGCATCTTGGATCAAAGAGATGCTTAACTTAGCTTCATTTGAGCTCAGAATGAATTGGCAAAGGACCTGTGAATGTTTGATTGATAATTTTATATCTATGGATAGGTCATTAATATTTTAGATAATCTTCAAACTTTTTGGGGTTGCTGTCTATGTATTTCATATTTGAGACTTGTTTTGTAAAAGTAATCAAATAACGAAAGTTTTCGTATTTCTTTCTGTTTTACTTACCTATTTTCACTTAATCAAAAGTGTTACCATAGCCAACTGGAAACTACTTTCTATGTGTTGTTATCCCTTCAGGGTGCCTGTAATTCTGTTATTCTCTTTAACAGTGGGAGAAGTCTGTGAGGAAAATAATTTTTTGGCCTTAAACTTTCCTTCACTCTTTCGGTTTGCCTGTCTGGCTTTGGGCAATGGGCTTATTCTTGAATTAATTCCTACTTAATTATTCTAGATTTGGTTTTCTGGGATATTTTCTGTATTAAAATGTGCTTCCATGTTAGGAATTACTACATCTAAGAATGAAAAGAGAAGCATTATGGTATTGGTGCTGCTTTAGGCTATGTTCTTAATTATAGTTTAGAAAAAGCTTTATTAATTTGTTACTCATCTCATCACATAAGACAAAGCACACAAAATCTGTGCTGCTTAGAGGTGGTCAGCTAAACTGGTTGGTCAGTTAATTGGTGGTTGCTGAAATATTAATTTTGACTAAGATGTGAGATATGAGGGGTTAAGAAAGGAGAATTAAGTGGTCCACGGTTGGAAGTGGAAAATCAATACAGCCTCTTGCTTAGAGGAAGAGCTGCAACTTGGTCTGACGGACGAGGATGTGATGGCAGCAGGAGCTTGAGCAATATGTGCCACACTGCTGTGAAGTGGCTCTTTGAGGTGAGGATGTGGTTTCAAAAACTGCGTGCTCTATCAAGAGGGGGGATAGCCTTCCCAGTAGTCAATCAGCAATACTGAGCGGTATGAGAGCTCCTTAAGTAGACTTGTGAGGGATAAGAGTTTTCTAAGAACTCTTCAAATTTTGCATATTTGAGAGTCCTGAATGTCGATTATTGGTGAAAAAATCCACTATTGTACTATACCAAAAATTTGTACTGTTCAAGGACAGTACAACTCATTAATCTTTAACGGAGACTTTTCTTTGTCGTGTGTCTAGGTGGAAGAGGTGGAAATTGTGGGTGGGAATATTTTGTTACAGGAGAGGAAGACTGTAGTTAATGCCTGAAGTTAAATGAGGGTTCTCAAGTGGACAGACTTAAATCCATTGTTCACTAAGGATTTACTGAAACTGATTTGTGTGTTACATGAATGATTCAGGTGTGTGTCACTGCTCTCCTGGGCTTTTTCTCCAGAAGAATGATGTGTAAACAAAAGCGTGGCACAAAAAATGAAGTGTTAAATTAGGACGCCAGTGCAGTGTATTTTTAACTTTGACAAAAAATTGTTTCTTCTGGCTGTATTTCATCCTGTTCCCAGAAGTGTGGTTGTCTTGCGATAAGTCAGGAAAGTTGCAACGGATCAGTACTTAAAATAATAAATAACCTGGATAATGAAAGAACAAATTATTCTGTTACTAATGCAGAGTAAAGCAGGTTGTCTTACTGTGGAAAAAACAGTTCATAAACACTTTTCCGGTACAATAAATGAAACATTTCTGTGGGGTTGCCTTTTTAATAATATCATTTTGATGTGTACAGCTCATGCTGCTCTTTCCTGAGGAATCATTGTCTCATTTGTTTTAATCAAAGACTCCCATATAAATTTTTAGGACCTCACTGGGTCTTTTTCAAACCACTGAATAAAGGAAGATTTGTAGATCTCCTCAAATATCTGACATTGCTGTGGAGGAGAATGTTTGCGTCATAAATTAGGCTTGCATTGCAGAAACAGCCCAGCAATCAGCCTTTCTCTTTGTCCTTAAAAGTCTGCAATGAGTCAAGTGCCTGTTTCTGTGGTATCTTTTATTTCACCTTACAAAAGACCGCTCTGGTTCCATCATTGTTAGTAGTAGCCCATCTATAGCTAATGAAATCTTGTAACATCTTGATGCGCTGGAGTGTACCAGACATCTGTTTCACTCCTGCGTCTTGAGCTGCAATACCATGACTGGCTGTGGCCTGACCTTCAAGGGTGAGCCATGAGCACAGCCAGGGAAGGTGATGGAGCACAGGCGTATTAGTGACTGATTTTTAATCTCTATCCGTAAGACAGCTACTCTATTCCCTTAGCTACCTGTGCTGTTCATCTTGCTGTGTTCTTCTGACTCCACTGTATCCTTAGGGAGCTGAAGTGACTGCTATTGCATGTGATACTTAGGATGAAGTTGCATCAATGCAATGTTTGATACTGTAGAAAAACAGTGGCTTTTTGTTTTGTCCTTTCTGAGGATGCTCAATATTTCATTGGCTATTTTTTGGTTGCAGTGGCATACTAAGCAAATTATTTCAGGGACCTGGCAATGAAACTCCCAACACCTTTTTTCTGTAAGGTGCAACTGCCCAGAAAAATGCTCATAGGTTTCAATATGTGTGTGCTTTTTTTTAAGATGAGTTAGTGTTTCAAGTGCATTTTAAAAAGCTGGGTACCACCTGGGACCTAAGGACAATATGTCAACAGATGAGCTCCCTCGCTGGATTCCTGAGATGGACTGCTATAAGGAAATGAGACAGGATGTTTCTTTGAATGCAAATATTGTTTTTTGCTGAGGTCTGTTTTTCCAAAGGCAGAGAGCCAGGAAAAAAACACTGGCACAGTCGCAGTGAATCTGTTTTTTCAACTGGAGAGCACTGCTAGAGAGCCACAATAATACAGTGTCCACTGCCATATTTTTTTTCAGGAGCTTTCATAGCCTATATTAGACAGAGTTGAAAACTCTTTGTCCTCCTCATACCTTTTTCATTTAACACCAGTTTGAGATTCTTTCAGTGTAGTCACAAAACCAGCTCAGGTCTCCTTGATTTCTCTGTGATCTGTTTTGATAAACTGGACCACTAAGAGGAAACATACTTTATTTAACAAGGCTGTTCACTTGTCATTCAAGGTGTGGAATGAAGCTTGTAGGGATTAATGCAAATCTTAAGAACTTTTTTATATAACCGACACTTTTCTGTATGAATTTTGTGCAAACACTAGAGAGTTTTATTTTCTTTCGTCTTGTGTTCTCAGTGGGGAGAGTCCCCTATGCATCACTGTTTTGGAGAAATTGAACGGACGCATAGTTTATGATGCACTTCTTAAATATGCAGTAAGAGAGAGGCTGTTACCACTGAAACTGGCTGCGTTTGCAGACAGGGACTGGTGAAGAATCTGTTTTATTTTCTGTTAAGAACATCTTAATCTAGATCCTGCTTCCTGCTGCTGCAGGCAGACTCTTTAGGGAAGAAGCATATTTATTCCAGTTAACTCCTGAACTATTGGATCCTCAATCCCTTGTTATTACAGTCAGTAATCCACCCTAGGAACATCAGCAATAAATTGGAAAAATTTTGTTTCCATGGCAGCCACCCACTCATGTTTTCATGCAGATTCTAGAGATTAAAGGCTAGGTTTCAAAATGTATGTACAAAATAGGGGAGAGGATGGCATTCTGCTTTTTCTTATACTTTTTTTGTTAGTTTTCCCATTTTTGTTTTGTTGCATTTTTCGAATGCAGAAGTAGGTACTGGTTTAATGGGCAAGGTAATCTCACAGGAGGTGTTTTGTTCTGTTTTCTTTCCAAGAACTCTTAACCGGAGCTAATAGTTGTTCCTAGACAGTTACCACACATCCGTATCTTCTGACCTGGGTTTCAGTGAATTTCTCTCCTCCGGGGTGGTTAGTCTGCGGGGCTGGGAAACTGCTAGGAATGTTACTGGAAGCAGTTTTCTTCTCTGATGTTTTGGTCTTTCAACTTTGGATGCCAGAGGGTGCTAAATGTAAAATGGTGCTTAAAGATTTGAATCTTTCTTTTTAGGGAAGGTGCTGGAGGTTATGTTTTTGCTAACACGTGATTCCGGCAAAGTGAATTCAGTGTCGCGCTTCAGAAAGGCATTATATTGGATCTAGGCTTTCCACTCCTACACTTCGAGCTGCTAGAGGTCCTTACCGCTTACAGATTCATCCAGGGTTAGTTGTTTTGGGGAAAAGATGGGGTTTTTTTCTTTTAATCGGATTTGGAACCTGAATGCTCATCTTGCGAGGCCAGTAACATGATTCCTTTCTTCGTGTCATTTAAAGTTTCAGCAGTATTTGTCCACATCAGAAGACTCAGGGTACCCTGAGCTTCAGTATTAAGGTACAAGTACAGTATCTCTACATAGTGCTGTGCCTGATAGGTCTGCAGTGTCTGCAGTCATTCCTCAGAGTTACTGAGATTACTTTGTTTTAATCAGTAGGTTACTGAATTCTATGAGCAGGATGTAATTAAGATAGAAAATATTTGCTTGACGAAGTGGCTGTTGGTTGTGGGGGTTGGGTTTCTTTTGGACTGTGTCTTGGCTTTGGGGTGGTTCTTTAGGCACCTCTTTCTGGAAGGAGTGTAATGTTGTCCTCACACATTTACTACTGATGAGTTATTTTACATGCCTGTTTGGTCATCTTATAATTTATTCCCCTGTAATGTGTGAGGACACTTTAAAAGCATCCTGTACAAAACCTAAGTTTTCTTGAGGGTCCTTTCTATCTTGTTGCTTAATGATAATGTAGCATTATGTCAGTGTTAGGAGCGAAGCTACTGTGTCCTAAAAGTGGTTTCAAGCACTATATATTAACTGGATGTGAAACTTTGTAGCCTGCTCTGCCAAATAGACAGTACAAATGCAGTAACTTCTGTGACATGAGCAGCCTCTTCTGGTTCTGCGGTGAATGAAGATTGGCCTTAACTCTAGTTTTTGATAGTCTGACATGCCATGCTGTTGCTGGCACATGACTGTGTTAATGTTAGGTGACTGCTGTTGGTTATCCCTATATCCTGTTTCTCTGTAGGGCAGATTTTGAGGGGAGCAGATTATGTGAGGAGCAGCATAGTTCTTCTGAACTTCTAGCCACTGGGGGCTGTTCCTTAAATGAGCAGCCATAGCTTGTGGTGAGAAAGAACATTCCAAAGATGTTCTCAAAGAACTTAGTAGCTGCTGCTAATGGTAATTCAAGTATTTTATGATAGCGTTTTAATCTTTTAGACCTTTCTTGTTAAATGGATGTGTAAATGGAGAGGAAAAAAATCTCTATGCCAATGTTGGATGGTATAACACAATATGCCAATAATATTTCCTAGTCAGTTTTATAATATTGTCGTCAGCAATTTTGTGTTTGCAAACAATATTTATAAGCTTAAGAGAGAGTAAACCAAAGCCATAAATCATTAAAATGTTCTAATACATTTATTTTCCCTTTTGTTTGAAGTTGGAGTGAATTTTATGCATTCTGTCTGTGTTGCTAAGGAATTTTTAGTCTAAAAGTCCTAATACAGGTAATAGAATAGATTTAAAAAAAAACCCCACAGACTTCCTCTCCCTTGAAACAGCTGGTTTGCAACTTACATGCTGGAAAAATTTTTAAAATATAAAGCAAAATATCATGATTAATGAAAGTACTGTGCTTATCATTTTATAAACAGTCATTTAAAAATGCATACTTTATAACTGTGTGATTTACTTGGGTCTAAATTAAAATTTTCAGTACCAACAGAGACTTGAATGATTGAATCCAATCATTACTTTTATTAGTATATTTTTCATTAAGTCGGTGTAACAGGTCAGCAGGAATTTAATATTAGCAGTAATGGAAGAGAGAATAGTAAATGAAATAGTTTTAAAGAAATTACTGGAACAAATACATCATTTTACAATTATGTATTACTGCAGGTCATCTAAAATTTCCTTCTCCCTTGTTCTAGATTTTATAAAGTCTATATTTATTTACCTTGGAATCAACCTGATATGTAATCTTTTTTGTTTCTTTCTATTTTTTAAATAACAGCAATGGGTACATTTTCTCTTTTGTGGTTCCATCTTCATTTGGAATGATGGATCTGCCTCAGAAGAGAGAGGCTAGAAGCTTATGTAAGCATTCACTGCCTTGAAGGGATAAGGTTCAAGCCAGGGAAGAAACCCTGCAACAGAACAAAATGCTAAAACGACAATATTTTGATGCCCTAAAAGGAGAGGGAAGACTAATTGTGAAAATGTTTTCATCATCAAATAAATGCAAGGGAGGGGGAGGGCGTAATTTTTAGATAATTTTCAACGACATCTGGTAATTTTATCCTGTGCATGTGATTTTTCTATCTCAGGTTTTGAAGCAGAGAGATACTGAGTAATACTTGATGCTGACATCAGTGCTGTGGTCAGCACCTGCCATCGTGCTGGGTAGGGACACGCTCAGGAGCCTCAGTCCTTGATACAGAAACAAGTCCCCAGGCTTTGACTAAAACACAGACTGCTACAAAGCGATCATGCTTGGTTGAAATTATTAATTTTCAATAGGTCGGCCTCGTTTGGGATGATTTTCTGATGATCTTGTATTCTTCTGCAAGATGATGCAGATAATGCCTTCTTACATTTCTGGCTGCTACAAGATTCTTAGTCCACTGAGCATGGTTGCTTGGCTGCAGTTTCTCAAATCTTTTTTTCACCTGTGTCTTCCTACTTATGCTTTTCATGGTGCTTGTGCAGCAACACTGGGAGAGAAGGATGAACTTATTATCTTAATGCTAGATCCATGAAGGAGTGGCCAGTGGTAAACACAGCACAGTATGTAAAACAAACAAACAAACAAAACCTCATGGTGTTGTAAAAACAAAGGTACTTTTCTTGCTGGAGAGAAAACTAAAGAACAGACGCAGGTCAGATGTGAATCACATTGTTAATGCTGTTCTGGAAAAACAGCTTGGGTACTAGATGATGTGTGTGGCCTAAAATTCTTTGCATACTGCAAGTGTAAGCATGCTTGCTGCATTTTGGTTATACTTGTAGAAAAATGTGAAGAGATTTCTAAGAAAGCAATGACTTCAGAGTTAAAAGCACTGAAGCTAGTCCACCCTATTGCTAAATACAGTATAAATGAACTAAATATAATAAATAAGTGAAATTCCTTTACTTTTTTAAAAATCTGTATTTAGGGTGTACACTTTTCACTAAGGTTTCTCGGGAAAGAGAGCAGTATATAGGCATCTTGCTGCATTTGCATGTTTTCACCTTTTTTTTTAAATGGCTTTAAGATGACAATTTACATTTCTGGGAAATTGTTGCAGATGTGTTGAAATATTCTTTGGTATCCAGTCACTAAAACCAATTCTAGTTTTTGGTTTTGAGACATTCCCTCTGTTCTGAGTGTTATTGTTTATACCTTCAGCATTTTACTTACTGCTTTCACTTTTCTTCATACCTTTATTAGGTAACTTTGCCGTGGCATAGAGATTGTTATTTTTAGTCCTCAGTACTTAGAAACAATTTGATTCTATGCTTTTTTTGGTTTCTTTTTTTTTACTTAATGAGAAATCGTTTGTGGTTTCAAATTCTGTTTGTAAAGAAAAAAGAAATCTTGTTTAATACATGTTGGTTCTACTATATGTGAAATATTACAATTCTTTGCCTGAAGAGCTACAAATAAAAAAGCTTGTCAATACAGAGAAACAAAGCAGAGAAAGGAAATGAGGTGAGTGATCATGAGTAATAAGTCTGTCTTGTGATCTCTCTGATGTGTCCACCCTATATTGGAAAGTATTTGTGGAGCTGAGTTAAATAGCCCTGCTTCACAGAAGTGTTCTTTTAAGTGCTAGTATCTTTCTCTAATTGACCCCTAATCACTGTCAGTTATATTAAATGACTTTTTTCTCCTAATCAGAAAGCCACTTTGTAGTCATCCCAAAAAAATGGTTTATGACAACTTTTGCAATAAGTCTCAGTAGGACCTTTTTTCTTTGTTCCAGGTTAACAGTCATATAGAATTATTTTTAATCAAGGAATATGGTTTATGTGAACAGCTATTAAAAGAATTTACAATGGGTAAAAATAAGGCAGAGTTTTGTCTTTATTGTCCATGGATGTTTTGCAGAACTTTGCCTGGATTATTTGAATTTCAATCTTTTTCTACTGAATAAAACCCCAAGCAGATTGTTAAAATCAAATAGCAGACTCCGTTGGAAAGGAGGAGGGCACAACCCTGTAACTGGGTGATGGAACACTATTTGGAAAACGTTGACAATTTTCAAGTGGGTTTACTCAGTGTTTTGTGCTAATATATGTATACTGAATGCCCAGCAGTATTTTAATTCTAGTTTCTTATTGGTGGGATTGTCTGAAAGCAGCCATAATCTTTTTTTTCTTTTGCTTATCTCATTAGTTGAATTTACAGGTCCAGCTGGATTTTCTGTTGTTTTTATGAGACATTGTTAGATCATCTATTTGCAAATGCAAAGACTTAGCAAGGCTGTTGTGTTGGGCAAGTTTAGTTTGCAGATGCATAAATGGAACTAATAAAGCAACACAGACTATTGCGTGTTGTGACAGGTTTGGGTGCCCCCTGTTTGACAAGGGGCTTAAACTCCCAGCAGAAATCTATTTGTTATTTATGTTCTGTGTGGCTCATGATGAGGGAAAATTCTCTGCTACTTAAAACAAACTCGCATCCCCCCGCCAAAAAAAAAAATCCAACCCCTCCACAACTATGTTGTGATACCTGCTGCAGTGCTGCTGTGCCATAGAATACATGAAATATTACGCTTGGGGCTTGCCATTTTGTCTTTTTTTCTTCTTCTTCTTAAGTGCCGTTGGCTTTTACAGATATGGCATAGGTGCCAAGTTCTGTGTTTTCATGTTCCTCTAACTTCTGATGGCAACTAGAATGAGCTGAAGGAGGTGACTTAAGCAGAAGGGAAAATCATGTTGCCCTTAGGGTATTCCTTCCTCATGCCTCTCTCATAAATGCCTGGAAAAATGTCTGAAGTAGAGTATTTGCTCTTTCAAATGCTACTTATTTTTTTTCAGTAATGGTTTTACAGTGATCTTTCTCTATTGAGCAGATGTTAGATGTACTAGCACACAATCCAGAGACAGAAAATTTTGGAGAAGTGACCCAAAGCAGAGATACAGTATAATCTGTCATGTCACAGTAGCAAACTGTGTGGTATCAGCTTTACAAAGACGCTGTCGTTTTAGATAGTTTTGAAAATGGGAAGCGATTGTGGAAGAGTTGAGAGCAAAAAACTACGAGGGAGATTGAAGTAGACTGTGGTGAGGAAGACAGTTTGTTGACTGGTGGTTATTCAGTTGTCTGTCTGGACCATTTGCTTCCGAAGAGAAACCAAAGTGACTGTTTCTAAGAAAGAGGAGTAATTAACGTTGACAGGGTTTCTGCTCCTGAAAGGGTTTCCAGTAGCAGTCCTCTCTCACGTACGCGTGCATGCATACAGAGCAGGAACACTCGAGCTAGCCTCAAACTGCAGCTGGTCCCTAGCATTTTTTCTGCTTCAATATTCAGCTGGGCTCTGTTGCCTGTGCTTCTTCCTGCAGAGGGGAATATTCCTCTCCTTATGCAATTGTCATACAGGAGCTGCTCTCCTGAGACTTTTTGCAGTGATCTGATTGTTTATAATTTATAGGTGATGTCGTATAGTACATTCGCTATTTTTTTGGTGATCACAATTCACGGGCAAGGATGCTGATGTACTCTTGTGCTGAGGAGGCTGACATAGAGGAAATCTCTCATGAGATGTGGGCATGCTCACAAAGTGCATCCTATCTTTCTATATGGAATGAATATTCATAGTGCTGCATATGGCAAAGTTGCTCTTGAGCGTATTGGGTTTAAACTGTAATTACTAAAAGTCTTTCTCAAGACCTCTGCATTAATAGAGTAGGTGCCATTTAACCATGAAGTAGCTTATGATACCAAACATAACAGTGGGACATTGACTTGTCCCACTGATGGTTTTTTGAAGAAATGCAGAGGAAATCTTCATCACTTGAAATGAGCAAAAGGTGACCTGAATTTAACTGCTCTTAAAAACAAGGCAGCGCCCAATTTGTGAATGGTGGCATCATCTCAGTTTGAAGCAAGAAACTAATGGCATTTGAAGCAAGAAACTAATGGCATTTCATCAGTGCTCAACAATCACACAGCCTAAGCAAACCCAAGCCAGTCTGTTGCCAGCAAGCAAAGAAAGAGGAATGTCTCTCTTATGTTGAAGTGGTAGATACTTACTGTTGAGGGTGCAGGGAAATAGGCAGTGCCAACAGGATATTTGAGGGCTCTTGCTCAATTAAGTAATAAGCCATTTAATATGCAGCAGATGTTTTGTGTGCCTTGTGTCAGGCTGGAGGCAGTACATGTTTTGGATGCATAAACAGAATAATGCTTTTTTTGTGTGTTCTTTATCCCTCCCCCTTTTTTTCTGTGAGTATTTCCTGACATAAAAAGCAGAAGTTATACCAGTTGCTACCCATAAAGTAAAGATGGAGTTTGATGCTCTGACAGTGTTTCCACCATAAACTCATTTGTTGGGTTTTATGTAACTGAGTAGTAACTCTTACCCAAAGCTACCCAGTTGTACACTGTGCAGTGCACAGTTACACAGTTTGAAGCTAATTAGAGTTAGCATTGAGGACACAAATTTCCTTTGCTTCTTCAAAGGAGGTACAACTTTGAAGAGTGTGTAAGAAATGTAACTTCTGTTCTGCAGACAGCTCTACAAAACAGTTTCATCTGAAATGGAAGGATCCTTATTTTGATGGTATATTGCCTTGTCTTGAAGGTTGCTTTTTAGATGATATAATCTTTTTAAATGCCTTTGAAATAGGCTCAGTGCAATGCTTTATTTGGCATTGTACAGCGATCTTTTCCTGTGGGGTTTTTCAGGGGGTTTTTGGCAGACAATTTAAAACGTTATTTTATCTTTGCTGATTTCTTGTTGTCAGTCCCCTGTGTCTGGGCACTGGTTCTTGTATACTTTAGAATAAAGGTTCTGGTTTGTCCCTAAGTTTC
This sequence comes from Mohoua ochrocephala, assembly GCA_013398855.1. NCBI lineage: Eukaryota > Metazoa > Chordata > Aves > Passeriformes > Acanthizidae > Mohoua > Mohoua ochrocephala. The sequence goes on from VZTA01012010.1 coordinate 388,142, forward strand.
ATATAAGTAGTTGTCCTGTTTCTGACAGGAGCCAGGAGCAGAGTCTGGGGAGACAGGTAAAAGAAAAATGGAGAAAGTAGAGAGGGTTAGCTCTCTTCCTGAGCCTTCTGTCGATCAGAGATGTATGAAAATGCCTGTGATAACACTGTTGGTTTACAGAATCCTCAGAGACTGTCTTCAAGAATTTGGATGAATCCTTCATGAAAATCTGTGATGTGTTTTTCCCAGTGTTGCGTAGATAGTGGAGTTTATACTAATTCTGTCTACTTTAGAGAATGGAGAATTGCCCTAATAATCACTGACAATTTCACCTCCTTCATGTTGGAGGAGGTGAACCTTCCCCTCTCCAGATTTCTTGTAGGCCCTTTTTAGGTACTGGAAGGTACTGTCAATACCGTACAGTATGGTCTCCCTGGAGCCTTCTCTTCTCCAGGCTGAACAACCCCAAATCTCTCAACCTGTCTTCATAGGAATAGTCCTCTCCAGGAAAAATACAAGCCAGAAGTTGTGTACTCATTTTACTTTCAGCCCTGGAAACCTAGTAGTGACTTTCCTCAGAGTCATGAAGAAATACTATAACATAAATTTTAAAAGAAATAAAAAGATATCAAGTCTTCCAAGGTTGTTAATGTTGGATAACTATCATGTTTTCATGGTAGAGTTTGGGGGGATTAGTTTTCCTTCACCAAAAGCACGCTGTAGTTCATTTGATGTAAAACTGAATGTGTTTTTACTGGCCATTTGGCATTTGAAAATTGGTTCCACAGCTTGTAGGGTGATAACTGCTGTTTAGTTCAATTTAATACTTTTTTTCCACCACATGAAGAGTGGAAAGCTGCAGCATCTTCCCTCTCTCTTCCTCTTTCAGACTTCACACTGATTCAGGCATTTTTGCTGTCTCTGGGGTACTATCTGTATGAATTCTTATATTAAATCCTGATTAGGTATGTTAAACAGATTTTTTTCTAAAAGCTCCATTGAAAACATTTTTTCGTGTGCATAGCAATGTAAACCAAGCCTGTTTTCATCTACTGCTTTTGTGTAGTTTATGCAAACCATCAAATTTAATGCTTCTCATGCCCTATTTTAGCTGTCATATTACAATGGATTTAAACCAAAATATGCTCACTTAAATTAGAAACTTGCCGGATGAGCAAAATATGGATATTCCAGCAGATTTTGTTCTGTTGTTTATAGGATGCTTTTTTAGTACTCATGGTACAGTGAAATGCCATGTCAAGGGGGAATATAAAAAATTATTTTCTTGAAGGGAAAAAGATCCAACGAAGGAAGTTCAGTGGATATGCACTGCGTAGCAAACCCACCACAAAAGGCTTCCACTGGCCAGAATGGTTATGTTTCTGGGGACTTCCGTAGTTAGTTCAGGAGAGAATTCACATTAGCACACTGAAGCCTGTCTTTTCACTTTTTTGTTAAGAAAATAATTGAATATATTTAAAAAAGCTTTTTGATAATAATGTCTTTGGCATTAGCTCAAGGATGCGTGGTGTGGGGTTTTTTTTCCCCCAACGTAGTTCCAAATCACATTTAAACCACACCCTGCCCCCAATATAAATAAATAAATTTTAAGAAGATGAGAAAAAAAAGCCTTCAGGCATTCCATGTTTTCCAGTCCCTAAAGACTATGTTCTGTTGAGCTTCCAAACTTCTCTGGGCAACCAAGTCTTGGTTATCATTGACCTAGAAACACAAATAAAGTCTCATTTCAGTGGACTAGGAAATATGAAATCAAGTTACATAAGACTATTGGTGCTGGAAGACATATTAATGAACGTCATTATGCCTCCTTTATTGTAACCTTCGCTCAATTAAGCAGTGTCTCCCTTCATCTCTATTTGGATTTAGATGCTGTAGCATCTCTAGGGAATGCAGGACTTGTAGTTCTTGCTTCAGAGAAGACTAAAGAAGTTCTTTCTTGGAAAATTACTGTGTAAAAAAAAATTAGTTCAATTTTTAAGAAGAAGCGTAGCCCTGTGCTCTTTAATTTAAGAATAGCTTTTTAATGTCTTTTTAGATGCAATCTGTGTGAGAATTAAGCTTACTTCTGCCTTTGTGCTGTAGTACTGGATTCTTTTCTAGTGCACAAAGGAGGCCTTTCAGAGTCTCTGCGAGGTTATTTTAAGTGTGGCTTTTCCAAACAGGCCTCAAAACATCTTTTTCTGATTTTAAAATGCTGTTAGATGAAAATGGAGGAAGTAGCCTTACTGGTTTTGTATAGCCTTACTGGTTTTGAACTATAACAAATTCAGAGGAAAGTCAGTTACCCATCCTTGTATTAAAGTGTCTCACAGGAATATACAGATGCAATTTGAGGTTGTCTGTTTATTGGTTGTTGGTTTTTAGAATGTCAGTAACAGCTTTGTGTTTCTTGCCTCTAAGTCTGATACAGCATACTTTCCTTCCTCTATCTCTTTGGCTGTACCACTGCAATGTACTTTGTTGAGAGATGTTTTAGATGCTTGTTTTATGCAATGCATGTCTATTAACGCATATTTGGAGGTGGGGGATGTTTTTGGTGAGCAGCCATGAGCACATGGACTTCTCCAGAGAGGGAAGGGAAATTATCAAGGGACAAGAAAGTCTCAGTGAAAAAGTACCCCTATTTCTGTCCTGAAGCATCTATTGTGATAAATCAAAGGGAAAGTCTTAAGTAAGCTAACATTTATTTGCCTCTGGTAAAAGATCACCAGCATGCGTAGTCTAATTCTCTTTTGCCCACATCTATGCTTTTATATTCCTGTCAGTTTAGTTTCCTTGTGCATGCAGGCAAAAAAGAGGAATTTGCCATAGATGTGACTTCCAGGTCTACACTCGCATTAAACCCTGGTAGTTGACACCCTGTTTGCACCCTTTGTATTGACACTACAGCAAGAGACAGCAAGTGGCAAATGGTAAACTGAGAAACAATTTAGAAAAATGCAGACTTTGACACTTTTCTTTGGTTCTTTTTGAGATGTCTATTTAGATTCTTCTGTTAAAAAAAAAAATCGAAAATACTCAATATATATTTATTATGGAGGCAAACAGCTTCCTCTTCCCCCCTCACCCCCACCAATTCCCCATCTCCCCCACTCTGATATTTCCTTTTCTTTCCCTGTTCTGATGTTGGTCACTGTTTGTCACTGATTTATCAGAACATGTAGGATTCGGTCTCATCTTTAAAGTCGCATGTGCTACATGTGTCTTTCTATCTCCATGTACTAATGGTCAGTATAATAGGCACCATTTTTCTCCCGTTATTTCTCTTGTCACATAGATTTAGAATGAAACAGTAAAAGGCAAATGCACCATCTCAAATTAAATATTGTTCTTTATTTGAACATTTTCTATGTCAGCTGTGGTAGATATATTATAAAACTGGCTTTTACAGAGAGATGTCTACAGAGGCCAAAGCACTTTTGGAATTTTATGTGTACATGTTACATTAAATAGTATCTGAAGGGAAGGAACAGCTTTTAAACATGCTATGCTTATTTTCTTTCTAGTTCATTCTTTAGTGATGGAGACAGCTGGCAGAGACTCAGTCACAACCTTTCTCTCTGTGTGATCTTTATAAACAATTCCTCATCTCACTCTGAGTTTGCTCAATCATCCTGCTTATTCTTGCCATCCTATTATGTGGCACGGATTACTTTTTTCCATTTCATTTTAGTGTATAAAAGTAACAGGAGTTTTTCAGAATAAAGGTGCAGAATAAAGATGAATAAGTAATTAAATGCTACAGGAGCTGCTGATTGGCACATAAGGCTACAGTGTGCTAAACTGATATGAGTTACAATAACATGCATCTTTACTTCCTTGAAAGAGTGCATAATGAGACCTGATTTAAATATGTTCTGTTTTTAAGAAACATCCCATGTGTTTTCTTTGAAATTAGCTTTGCCTTCATCTGTTGGAACTATTAAGCAGATCTGCTCCTTGAATTATTCTCTACAAGTCTCTATGATTCAAAAGAGAAAAAGAGACTGTAAATTAACAGTGAGTAATTTTAGAAGTCCACTTACTGTACTCAGAAAATAATTTTAAGGTGCAGCTGAAGGAAACAGGTGCTTTCAGGATACACTAAACAGTGTTAAAAATCACAATAACAAAAGTTTTCTAGCTTTTTAATTTCTCAAGAGTGGAAAAGACTTTGGCTGCAAAGCATTCCCAACAGAAATTTTGTAATGCCCTGGTTTAGGCAAATTCCTTTCCAAATCTTAGCTTACAAGAAGAGTTGAGTTTTATATTAGAAATCAGATGTATCTCTAATGAAGAGAGGGCAAATGGGTTTGATTATCCTGGTATAGCAGAGTAAGTGGTCTGTAATTTCCAGAGTTATAAAGGCAGTAACATATGTTTCACAGTCACTGAAAGAAGAACAAATCAAAATGGAGAGTATTTGAGCTGGCTCATGGTTGAAAATCATGGAGGCAGCACTTTTGTTCTCTTCCCTGAGAGGAGGATTGTGTTAGTTGGGTCCTGGGTTACTCTGCCATAGTTGGCTAACTTGAGACCTCATACCTGCAAAAGGAATGCTGCAATGCTGATTGTAGTTATTGCTTTGTTTCATGCTGCTGAATTATAAAATAATTCAAGAGTGTAGTTTTGTAAGCCCTTGTCCATCTACCAGTGGAAGACTTTTTTCAAAGGAGGTTTTCTAAAATTATTTTTGGCTAATATTGTTTAAGGTAATCTAGGAAAACAATTTGTGTTGACACTGCGTACTCCAGATCTTAGGTTTTCAAGGCTTTTTCCTCCTCATTTGTAAGAATGAAGAATGTTTAAAATTAGTGATGGTTTTTCCAGGACTCTTGCATGTCCTGGTTTATGTAGGAAGTAAGAATGGATTTGCGAATGCAACAGAACTGTGTAAAGCATAGACATTGGATTTAATAGTCTGACACCTGTTGGATTGCTGAGGGAAGAGAAGCTTTCATTTTACACCGTTACCTAAAGCGTACAGCAATTTTGCAATTTATAATTGTTGTATGAAGTACAGTGGTATGAATTACTGCCCAAGTTTTGTACAGCCCCTTTTTGTATAACCAATATAGCTTTCAAATATTAATGTACTTTTATAAACATACAAAAGCATAGTGTGGGCAAAATAAATGTGTTATCTCTGTGCTCAGCGTTCACATTTTCATTTTGTGTTCACGTCTGCATGCTCAATGGGACTCAAAAAATATTTGCATCTATGTGTTTAGCTTATTAGTGGACAGTTTTCAGTGACAAGTTTTGAGATGCTTCTCAAATTTTTTTGCCATACCTTCACTTATTTAGTCTATACCAAAACTCTAGTATCAATTTTCTCCTAATTTTCTCCCTGAACGGCATAGCCAGCAACAGGAGGGGAATTCTCCCTCTACTAAAACCTGTGCTCCACTCAAAGCTTGCAAATGTAACTTAGTTCTTAATGACAAAGGGAGAATGAAGTAATATCCTTGTCTACTGAAGGAGACAGATCCATTTTGAGTAGCCATTGAAGAGATATCTTTTGCAAAACTAAATAAACCACCAAAATATACGATTGTACTTCTTATTATATAAAAATCTTTACAATAATCAAATACAGTATTGCAGGTTTTATGTTCCTTGCTGGGCTTTATGCGACTTACTTTTACTCTGTAGTGTTCCTCTAGATGTGATTTTTCCAATGAAATCTTTATTTTGTCCATTCAAGACAGATGACATTTGAGCTCAAGATCAGATTTATATGTGGGTTTCTTTTTTTTGTTCTATTGCAGAGAGGTTTGCTGGGACAAGAGTATTATTGATATACTTGGTTATCCTTGCACAGTGTATTCTCATTGCTCTTTTTGTTTACTGGCAAAGAGACACAGAGAAATACATTGAGTATTGCTAAGAAAAAATTATGCAAGTCTGAGTGGCTGTTCCAAAAATTATTTTTGTACCTGTGGCATTAAAGAAAACAAACCAAAAAACCAAAACAAACCAAACAAAGAAAAAAAACCAAACCAAAAAACCAAACCAAACAAACAACAAACCCCCCCCCCCAAAAAAAACCCAAAAGAAACCCAGCAAAAAAACCAACAAAAAAACCCCCATCAACACCTAAACATAATCTAGATAAGAAGTCTGTGATGTGCTCAAGGTACTCTGCTGCTAAATGATTTTAGTTGTGTTATTTCAGTGAATGGTTTATTTCATGCTGAGAGAGTTCTCTGTCAAAAATACTGATAAGGATTGCCATGGATGACTTATAGTTGATGAGCTGTATGGGCCAAACTCTTAAAATCTTTGTGTTGTCAACTTCAATTTGAACAACTTCAGTGGCAGGGATGGTGGAGAATTAAATCCAAGGTCGCTTAGGTCAAACTTGATTGAAGTTTTATTGAGGGTCATCAGGACAAATTGATGAAACACACTGTGTGAGGGTAAACAGGAGAGACAGAGTAAAAGAGATCCATCTCTAGATTATTTCTAACTGCTTAAATTTCTTAGTATACACAAAATGTGACATAGCCTCCCTTTTCTTGCGTGCTTTGGAAATATTTTGGAAGTTGTATGGAGGAAAGAAAAGTAATTCGAGAAATATTTCCTACTTCAAAGTGTAGTAATTACCCCTCTGTTTCTGACAAACTCTTTGAAATTAAAATAAATTATATTTTACCGATTCATCCACACAGGTTCTACTAACCAAAAGTCTTTTTTAAATGGGGAATTTTTTGAGCCATACTACTGCCTTCCTTCTTTCTTGAAACAAATTTGGGCATAGAGAATACTTTAGTGATTTGTAAACTATGGATGACTTTGAAGTGTTGTATTCTAGTGTGTGTAATGTGAAATTAAAATATTGATACATACTGTGATGAACTGAAGAGGTTCTTCAGGAATGTTGCTTTTACAATGTTTCCATTTCTGGATTGTTTTGTTTTTTTTTTAAAAAAAGTAGGGCTTGGTTTTTAAATGGCAATTTTCGTTACTTATTACATGTAGTATGTACTGAATCCTACAAAAAATGTTATTGCTATTCAGAAGGAAACAGAGATAACACTGTTCTGAGAAGTGTTTGTATAAATACAATACAAACTGGTTACTGTAAGTACTGGTTAAGACAGTAACCATTAATACTTAATGGTTACTGTAAGTTGAACTGCAAATACAGGTTCCTAAATGTAATGGAGGTTAGTGTGTTTTCAGTGATTAGTTTTTGTTGGGCTTATTTATTTTTTTATTTATTTATTTATTTATTTTATTTGAAGCAGAAGAATGGAAGGATTTGGAAAGGATGAAGAAGAAAAAGGAATGAAGTGAGGGAGGAGGGAGGGAAAATAATATCTTGCCTCCTGCTAAGCTAAAGTCGAGATGAGGGTGTTTTTTGTGATTGTGGCATCAAGAAACTTACTAATGAAAAGGATAAGATAGCATTTGTGATGCTTTTATGGTATCTGTTTTTCACACTTTTCAGTAGTAGAACACTCATTTTATTATATAATGTTGTTGACACTACTAGCTGCTTTTTTCAGTCTGGAATGGGGCCTTAGCAAATTGTGACGGCAAAATAAGCCTTGATTTTTTAATTAGAACTAAAAAATACATTGTAAAAAATAAACATAGCATTCTAATAATGTTTAAAGTATCTTCTTTTGTGTTTCTATGTGTAGAAAATAATATGAATAAAGCAGGAAATGCAGTTTCCTTCTAGGTGGGACAGGTTTATGCTTTATGCTGGATGAAAATGCTTCATAAGAAACGTAACAGCTGACTACTTATAACCTTTTTTTAAAAAAAGGTTGGTTGCACTTAACCCTTTAATAAAGTCATAAATGCTGGAGAGCAAAATACCCTGAAATTCATTTCCACTACCGTGAAAAAAAAATCTTACATAAAAATTGATTTTTTTTCTTTCTGTGTATAAGTTTCAACTGGTTTTTGCATAATAAAGATCAAAATATTTTTTAGTAATTTAAAAGATGGCTTTTTCAGAATGTGTTATCACAGTATAATTTCTGCTACATATTCTCTAAATTTAAAAAATATTAGTAAATAGCAGACAGAAACAAGATATTTAATTTCCTAAGGAGTGTTAACAATTTTTGGAATTCTTTTTAGCATTTGTAAAGTAATTTTCTGAAGTCTCAGTAGATGCAGTTTGCTGTTATTCCAGCTATCAAAAAAGTGAACAGTCTGTTGCAGCAATCTCCTACATATTACCAGTCCTGTTAAAAGCAATAAACTCATTAAATTTACTTTTTATTAGAATTTTAATGCAGTAGTTTCAGTTTAAGCTTTTTTTTTAAACTTGCCATCATCACCTTTCTTGTATTCCTTTCTTCAAGTCAATTTCCTAGAAATTACCTTTCCAGCCTCAATTTCTTGCTGCTTCTGTTTTGTAAAATTTGCATTTTATCTTGCAGTCTGAATAACGTTGGCTATTACTCACTCACTGAGCAGGTCTGGTTAGAGAGATGAAAACAGAGAAAATGGTATAGTTCACAAGGTCAAGTTACAAATGCATTCTTCTTTCCCTTCCCAAAGGCACTGAGGCGTGAACTGAAGGATAAAGAGCAAACCATTCTCAATGCTGTGGACCAGGCACGAGTTTTCCTTGCTGATCAACCAATAGAGGGGCCTGAGGAACCAAGAAGGAGCTTGCATTCAAAAACAGGTCAGAAAATACTCACTTCTGGGAAGGGTCAAAAAAAGAGAGAAAGGACTTGCATGCCTCTGTTTTATATCCCAGTTACTTGCTCAGACCTCAGAATTTTCCGAATTGCATCCTGATGGCTTTTATTTCAATGTGTTGGACTCAAGTGTTACTTCTCTGCTTCGTAAGTAATTACATTTTAATGGAAGAAGTAGAAACATCTCTACTGCCTTTTCCAGTTTTTGATTCAAAACACTAATGATAGTTATGTTCTTTTTTCTTAACACAATAACATCCGTACCTTAAATATAATCAGAATAATACTTCAAGGAATCGCATTCAAACATCCATATGTTTATTGCAAAGTTCTACTCCACAGATAGAAATAAGCATATTTGGTGGAGTATCTCATTAGAAGTAAAATAAATCAGCTTTAGGAAGGCAGTCATTACAGAATCTTAAAGATTTGAATATTAAATGAATCATTGCTAAGGAATGGAACTACAGCTATCCTAGAAACTGGTTTTGCAGGGTATATGTTGAGATATTGGTCTAAATATCAGAGACCAACAAGAAGGTAATAATTTTTCTCCACTCCCCCAGAAACACAAAATAGGAAATCATCTCTGTAAGTCAGTCCTACAGTTACATCCCTGATACAAGCTACAGCATTATGAAGTCTTACTTTTACTTACACAAGAACTGTTATTGGAAAATGTAAAAATCTGCTTTTGCAGAACTGTCAGTTGCTGTAAGAGGTGAATAATTTACTGTTCTGTATAATTTACAAAATTACAGTATATCTGCTTTTATCAGAAGTTATTTTTTCTTTCCATACATTATCTTATACATCTCCATTGCAAACTTCTTAAGTTTGTTCAGTGGAAATAACAAATCTTTCCTGCATCCATACTTTGTGTTATTTCTGTGCAAATTTTCAAGTGGTTTCATATTCCCTAGTTCAACTTTGTGAAAAAGTTTGAATAGCTGGTGAATGAAGCCAGTGAACCATTTGTCTCGTTGATTAGTACTGGCACCTTAGCTTAACTTCTTTTTTGAACTCCTGACTCCTGAAAATACTCAGTTTCTCTTTACTCTCAAACCCATTTGCTATATGGCATCTCCAATGTTTTAGTTGGTCTAAATCACAAGCAAGCTTGCAGTTGAAAAATAAGGATGCTCTCTGTATCAATTTGTTCATTCTTTCATACAGAAATCTGAAATTGCAGGTTCTCTCCTCAAAAACATAGAACCTCTCAGCACAAATGATGCCAGTACCTAAAATGTTACCAATGTAAAATGTTTGTTTTCTAACAGGAGTTGATATCAGTGATCTGGTCAGTGTTATTTGCTAGATGCAAACTGCAAGAGCAAACTTCAGCTGATAAGCTGCATCATAAATTCTTGTTATCCAGTCTGTTATGAAGATAATTATTTTTATTTTGTGCTATATCAATGGCAGTGAGAACAGACTAAAAGGGAATTTGATGACCATGGTAAACTGCATAGCAGTAACAGCCGTGGTCTGCAAGTGATGTGTGCATGTCTCTGGTCTAGTCATTGTATTTGAAAATCAATCATATGTTCAGACTGGGAAGCTTCATAATTGTGCACTGAACTTCTTTTCCTCTTTCTTCTTCACACTCAGTAGTCCCATAGACTTTTTTTTTGAGCATGTGATGGGTTAGTCTTGAGTACCAGCCAAACTCCCACCCATTCGCTTATGTCTTCCACCGCAGTGGAATGGAAACGAGAGATGGGAAGAACCACGAGTGAGAAGGCTCATGGGTCAGGATAAGGATCAGATGGGGTTGCCCCTCCTCCTCTGACCTGGTTCTCACTGGTGTTTCTCCTTTTCCTTCTCTCTGGTGTTTTCTGTTTCTTAAATACACTTTCCCTGAGGTGCCACCAGCATGGCTGAGGGCCTCAGCTGTGCCCCATGGTGAGCTGACTGAAGTCTGCTGTCCCTGGCACAGGGCAGCCCTGACCTCTTCTCACAGAGACCGCTGTGAAGCTCCCGCTGCCAGCAGTGGGCACTCACACCCTGTGCAAAGCGGACCTTTACTTTCTGTAGATTAATAGACTTTCAGGCCAAAAGCTGTCTTTAAATCATTTTGTCTGATCTCGTGTATATGTATAATAAGCTGTTAATTTTCACCCAGGAATGAGTCCAGTAAATTCTTTTCTGACAACCTATGCCACCAGTCTCCAGAAAACTTCATCTCTGAACTAGAAGACAGCCAGATACACACAATTTTTCTTCTGATTAACCATTTTCAGTGAAGGGTGTGGGCTTTAGTTTGCTTTTAAGATGTTCATTTTTTTATTTTCTGTCAGCCTCTTGATCACTGGTATTCTCTGTAGTTGATTAAAGTTAACTTGTTAATTCCAATGAAGTCCACTTCATGTTGATAAAGGTGAAGGAGTGTGGTTATGGATTCTAAACTGACAGTCTGTTTTCTAAAAATATTGACAAACAGTCAACACTGCACGGTCTTGATTTGACCATTGCTTTAGCTGCTTCTATAGTACAAATAGCAAAACTATTTTACTAACTCAAACTTGCATTAACTGGAAAATCACGGTTTCTTGAGGTTATTTCTTACCTTGTATAAGGGAAGGGGTCTTTATGAGGGAATGGTTAGCTAATCTGAAGATGATAAAGGTTGTAAAATTGTTTTCTATTTTCTTCGACCTCTCAACCTAATTTTTTTTTAATCAATATTTTTTATTATTTTATCCTTCACCATAGGTCTTTTCATGCCAGGGAGGAGGGCATTGTTGCAAGGGCAAGGAATGAGACAGATTTAGGAGAAAACTGATAAGAATCAGTTTTGAACTTGTTTGACTGAGAGCTATTTTGAGGGCCTGTGCATATATACATTTTTTGTTCCATCCAAAGAGAACATTTGCTATAGGATGCCTTACGATAACCCATTGTTGTCTATAATGGTCTTGTTAATTTCAAATATATGCCAAGAATGTAAAATCAGGTTATGAGTAAGCCTTGGTTTCTTCTTTCCCATCTTCACTTTACGCTTCCTGTGTTGGCCTTCTGCTATACCAGAGAGTAACTGTCACATTCAGACAGAGTTCTTCATCTTCCAGGAAACCACTTTCCTAGTTAATTGTATCTCCCATCTGTCTTTTCTTCTGTTTTTGTTTTGCCATGTTTCTGTAGAGAGGCCCCATCACAAAAAAGCAAGCTTCACAGTCTTCCTATATTTGAGCTGCCTCAGCATCTGAGGGGAGCTGATTGATAAGCCAGCAAGCCAGCTGCTGAATTTCATGGATGGACAGTTTAAAGAAATTGAAAATGCTCATGTTTTTAGCATTTTTTGTCACTTGTCCCTGATATAGGAAAAAACTTTGATCTAAAAATGTTAATTATAATTCTCTACGGCATAGTTACAGCTGGCTTCTTAAATCCATATACTGTTAGTAAGGTTACAGGCCATTGGAAAGACAAAGGAAAGCAGAAACCGTATTTTATGTCCTCAGGGTTCTATGAACTGATGATACAGCTTTGCTGAAATTCTGTCCTTAAATTTCCACTGAAGCAGTGGAACATCCTGGCAGATTGTCACAGGCCACTGCACTGATTCTCATTGTAATAGTGAATGTTTCTGGGAGTTTGCAGTGTTATCCAGGTACTTCAGTAACTTTTAGTTTTCTTAGGACAATTAGATTCCTAGCTTTGAAAGCTGCTATTTGGTAGCAAAGGTTGTTGTGATAAACAGAGCATTTAAAAATAAGTATTTCCCATCTGTTATCTCCTATTAATTGAATAGAAAGCCCCATAAATCACATCTGTGTTATAAAAGAAATATATTAATAAGCATCAGTGAATGGCAGGTAGAAACTTTATTTACACTTGTAGAGGCATAATATCTTCCCCTGTTTCAGACATAAATAAAAGCTGAACTTTTTTGCTTACCACCACTGAACACAGGTAAATTTCTCTGCCATAATTTTTCCTTTTGCAAGGAAGATCTCACTGAAAACAGGCAATTTACTCTTTTCTAATGTATATAGCAGGCAGCCTTTCTGTTCCCAATCATTTGTGTTTGTTCTTTAGCTGTCACACACCACTGGAATATTTTTTTTTCTCTGCTGCGCAGTTGGACTGAGTATGAAGTCTAGAGTGTGAAATTAGAAGTGCTTAGGAGAATGAAGAGGATATGTCCCTCTGGTAGTCGGTGGAATCATATCCAGAAGCTACTTACACTATTTTGAACATTGCTGCTTTTGTTTTAGTTGGAGCTCATTCACTTGGGACTTTTAAGAGTTTCTTCCTAAGATTGAGAAATGTGCAGTTACCCATGAGAGAATCACAAAGTAATTATCTTTCTCCTTTTCAAAGTAGATCTCTTAGTCACCCCACAAGTTTAGTCCAGTTGGGTAAAGCCTTGAAATTCTTCCTGTAGAGTGTACATGGTTGTCTGCTTAGAGTCATATTTTTGAAGTTCGAGGAAATTGTTTCCACTTGCTGAGTGGTGTGGAGTGCAAACTTAGAGGATTTTAAAGCCTGATTTTTTAATGGAAACAGGCTGTCCTGAGTTCAAAATGGTTAATTTTATTACTGGTTGGTTGTTTTGGGGTTTTTATTCATGAGGACCTTGGCATATAAACATAGTCATATTCATTCTTGACCTTTCTGCTCTGTTGTGTCCCAGTTTCACCTGGAATACGGGATGTTTTCTGGGCGGAAACATGTTATTAAAATTTAACTGTTGCCTTGTTTAAAAGGCCCTAGAAACCAGTGAAGCTTTGTTGCAAGAAAATTTCCAGTTATGCCACGAGCAGTGCAGATGACTGATGGCTGTCAAAGGTTAGGACCTTGTGTGAAAGAAAATGCCTTTCTTATTCTCTAGAGCAAACATAGCTCAAAAACATTGTAAATGAGCTTCAAGAAAGCAAATTGGAAATTGCAGAATAATAAAAAAATGTAGTGTCTGTGAAGGAGAAAACAGGCTGAGAAGAGTTGCTTAGAAGATCAGAAAAGTTCAGAACATGGATGGTTTTACTGTGTGGTCACCATAGGGTACTGTCAAGTCAGGGAGCCATATCTTTTGTGCTGCCTAACTTGCCTGTTTTCTGGTTTTGTACTGTTTTGGAATAAAATAGGTGCCTTTGTTTTGTCTTGAAATGCTGTTAGGGGATGTATGTCTGCTGCAGTCATGCTGAGGAGCTACCTGCCATATACGCAGTGCCAGAAAAAAAATCTTTATTGATCTTTGGAATAAATAAAAGGCTTGTTACAATCTGCAGTCACAGTGCTTTGAAAAGAAACAGGATTAATTCGTTGCTTGCCTTGAGTAGCTGAGATACAGTGGTAACGATCCTCTCTCCATTGATACTTTCCCTTTATCAGCAATTGGGAGAAGACACAGCTTGGTGATACTTTAACAGGGGATTGTGGCAGGAGCATGCTAAAATTGAACTCATACCTGGTTTATGTTGCTGGAGCGACATAAAGTTTGGGTTTCCACTATGCAGAAGTATTGTGAACTTGCTTTGGATCGCACCATTTATTGCAAAATGTTGGCATGCTTTTAGTGAGAAGTATTGTGTGTGGTTCGTTTATGTCGACAAATGACACAGGTTATGCTGGATAAATGTCTGGTTCCCAGGATTGCTGTAATCTTCATTGGTTTTCTGGAGAGATGTGCTATGGGACGACTTAATTATCTCTTTTACCTATAAGCTGTTTTCTTTGTTTCATCCTTCTTTGTCTTCACCGCCAGCACCCTCTGGGAAATATCAACAATCATTATTAAAAGACAGGTGTATTTGCTGGTATTGTTCTCAGGTGTCTTTATCGGGAGTCCATACTCCAGGCCTATTCGAGAACTATTCATCATACAGGGCACTAACAGTTTCATTTGCTCTACTTTGCAATTCTGTCTTCTGTAGACCAGAGATAATTTGTCTTTTATCCTGAAGAGACTTTTCCCATTCACTCTTTATTTAATTACATTTCTATGGTTTAAAGAACTTTCATTTTTGGTATAAGAAAACTTAAGTGGGCATAAAGGAAAATGACTGTGCTCTTTGCTTGTTTTAACTAAATATGCAGTAGATATTTGAATAGGAGAAGAAGGTGACATAGTGGGTTATGCTTGGATGGTTGGGTGCTCAGATTCTGACTAATTGCTGCATTTAACCAATTGCTGCTTATTCTTTAAACTTCTTGTTCCCATCCCATCAGAACCAAGTTTTCTGTCAAGATTGTTAGAAACTCGGACAATGCTTTCTCTGCAGCAGTGCTAAAGACTTCATGATGCGACGATAGATAGCACTGCTTTTGGATCTGGTGTGTGGGAGTTTGATAATGTGCCATCGTGCCTATTCAAACGGTCTGAAAGTTGTCATAATGAATACAGTGCTGTGTCATCCATTGTTTTTTGCTGCAAAGATTGATTGAACCAAGGAAGAGACAATGTTTGACATCATGTGAGAAGGAGGGAACATGAAATCATCTCCAGTATATTTAGTTAAGAATATAGCAAAAGCGAAAGGAAATTAATGTAATTTTGGCAAGATGGAAAGAGATCACTAGTTCAAGGCCACATAACAAGGATCAATCACAGTTGCTTAGAATGAAAACTGCTACAACCAAATAGTTTAAGAGGTCTAAAATAAATTCTTAAGCAAGAAGAAATTTCTTCACTGGTATTATCCATATATGTAAGCGTGAAAGGAAACGATATGCTGTAAAATTCGGGCCTGAAAGTTTTTCTTCTGTGGCACTCAGTCTTTACTAGAGACACAGAAAAGCTGTTGGAGCTTTCAGTACTTTTTTTGTGACAAAAATTTATATTAAAATCAAGATTCTTTCTTTTTCACTACAGAAGAGGACTTTTTTTCCCTGCTCTTTTTCCCTGACTGCAAGGTCAGTTAATATCTGTCCTCTCTGGTAAACAGATGGTCCAGTGAATATAGGCTGTTCTTACTCTCTGAGCGGCTGCTGAAGTGAAGATAATGTAATAAGTACCATTAAAAAAAGGATGACACCGATCAAACTGATGATTGAGAAGACTTTATATTAAGTAGGAGCAAAAGAGCAATGACTATTGTGTAAAATTTTTTCACAACAGAAAGGAATTCTGTGTGCTGGTTTGTTTAATGACAGGCTGGTTAAATGCATTCCAAACTAATAGAAGAAAACTCTTATTGTTAAGATACTTTCTTTGAGGTTTAAAATTCTATGCTATGCAACCAGTGTCTTGAAAAATGTAATCTCTGCTTGAAAAAAAGTAGTGTGTTGCTCTTTAATAAGCCGGGCTTTTGCGATGGAAAACATGAAGTTATACTAGATGTATTTCTCTTAAGTGAATATATGCTGAATGGTTTTATAGCTCATAAAAGCATGTGTTTTGCTCTATTTCCCTAGTAAATGTCTTTTTAATGCAAGTTTACAAGCACCTCTAAGGCTTTTGTAAAATAAAACAGGCTTGCAATGAATTAATATTTTTCAAATACAATATGTGGTAGATATCCTTGCACAGTAACACGGATTTGACAAATGGTCTTAAAAGATGTTTTGGGTTTCAGTTCTGTTGGGATACTTGTATGACCCCAGTCATTCTGGAATCTTTTTCCCATCCCCAAATAAGCGACTAGTTCTTTTGTGAGTAAAGCTGCCTTGTTTTAGCTGGCCAGACAAATAAAGCCAGGCTGTTGTTCTCCTCTTCTAATCACAGAGTCATCAAGCTTGGAAGAGACTTTCAAGATCATCTAGTCTACCTGTTAACCCAATACCACTCTAACCACCCCTGAACCTATTCCCAAGTGCTACATCCAATCCATTTGTTGCTACAGCCACTTTTCTTCTTATTGCCTCTATTAGAGCAAGGAGCACTCATTGGATCTGCTGGGTGGGTACCTTTAAGGGAAGCCAAAGAGTTTTGCAAGACTTTCAGCTGTTACTGTAAAGCTTTCCACGTGTTCTCTGTCAAGCGACTGATCTTTTTAACTGACTAATAATCTATCTTAGAACTGCTCAGGCCTTGCAACATTCTACTCTTTCATGCAGAATTGGTGGGTTTTGGCTCTGACAACAAATAAAGGATGATGCGACTGCATGATGTTGGATCAAAATGGTAGATTGCAGCTTTGCATATGTGTAACTTCTCCTTAGTCCAGTTTCTGGGTATAGTGTCCCCTGTATTCACATGTTCAAGATACCAGAGAGGAGGCTTCTTCCAATAGGTCTGCAATTTTCTGTCCCATTTCAATGAAGCTCAGTATTGCCTTACGTAAAGTATTCCACATCCAGGTGCTCCCTTAATCCTCAGTTATAGCCTTGCAGCTTTTACTCCTGAGGTCTGGTTGTCCACAACCTGTAGCTGTATCACAGGGTACCTCAAGCTGTGAGAGAACTTGTGGTACTAAACTTTGCTCCTTAGGTGCAGCTTGACTTCTAGATTGTTCACAGTCCCTTTGTCACTGGACAGTAGTGAATTCCCATTCATTCCTCAATAATATTATTCTCAAAGGTGAATAATTCCAAAATTACTTATGGTAACAACTTCTTTGATGTCATTACGTAAGCGATTTGTAGCTATTCTTTTCTGTGTGAAAGAATTTTCTCTTCTGAAAGAGTTTTGCTTAGAGCTGAAGCTTTATTTCTTTTCAAAAGAAACAAAGAAATATTTTCTTTGCAAAACTTGGGGTAAAGATCATTCCAAAACTGTGTTTTACTATGATGCAGTTTATTCTACTGTGAAATGCTGTAAATCCAGAGACAAGGTGCAATTTATCACAGCATAGCTTTGGTCTTCATCTTTATTCTGGTGTGTCAGTATCGCAAATTGTGGGTTACTGCCTCGTCTCTGTATCCCAGAGCTACATACATAGTTCATATCTCTTTGCATCTGATTAAGCATTGCAGGTTTTCTTCACGGCCATTTCATTCCAAGTTTCTCCTCTGCAATACCTTCTTGCCACTGCAGTGTCCTTAAGCCTGGGTATAACCTCTGCCTTTGCAGGCAGAGTACACATAGGCAGTATTCTCACATGATAGCCTTCCACACCCAAGTCACTGGAATATCTTGGTAAGCTCAAAATGTCCTTTGTACCACTCAGCTGCACCCTTTCTTCAAATGGTTCTCTCTTTTGTGGTCAAAACATGCACCGCAACCCACAGACTGGATGTGTGCCTCTCTTCCCTTGGTGCTGTCGGCTCTTATTGATTGCCCTTGCCTTTCACTGTGCTGTAGTTACTGTTCCTCGTTCCTTGTTTGTTGTTTTTCCTACATAACCACTTCCCAGCAAGGTCCTTGTGCTTTTGGACAACACTCTCTCCTCCCTACATCAACAATTATGATGCAAATTATCATTTCATTGTGGGTTGATTTTTGGTTGGTTGGTTGGTTGGTTTTGGGTTTTTTCCCAGATTGGATCTGGATTGTGCTGTTGAATACTCTTCTGGTATTCGTAGTCAAGCATATATCAAGACTAATATGGGCTAACAAGATTTGAAAAAAACTTTAAAAGAGAAACCAGAACAAATATGTGGAATTGGTGGGCAGAAACTCTGGTTGCGATCCAAACTACTCCATGTTACTTTTTTATCTGGAAAAAAGTGGCTTCTCAACAACAAATTGGAATATATTTTAATTTTGTATTAATTACTTGCAATATGCTTTTCTGTATTGGGTGCTGTGGGACAACAGTTGCATACAAGAGGCATAGTAGGGTAACTTTTGCAACCATAACTGTGCATTTACTTTGACGTTCCTCTGGCCTTTGTAAAGAAAAAGCTTTCTTCCTAAACCGTTTTTGGTCTGTTGCCCTCTCACCCTCCTCCACCACATTAGCAACTCCAAGCTTAGTCGGTTATAATGATTTTAAAGACAGTTTATCAGTGAATGGAAGACTGTATGTCTCGTCTGACTTCTGACAAAAATGGTACTTTCATCTTTGCATGATTGTGTATAATTTATTCGTAGGCAACACATGAATTTTAATCACAAGAGTACTGTGATAAACCTTTTCCAGGGGTGTTATATAGGACTGAATAGAAGGCCAATTGGCTTAGTTTCAGTTCATGTCACGTCTCTGCTCCTTCTTTTGTTCTCTGTTTTTTGCATTATATAGTTTCCTCTGCGTGCTTTTATGTAGAAGGGGAATCCTCTGAGACTGGCTATGTTTGTTTGTCATTACTGAAGCATCTCTTCCCTGATGAAGGAAGCTCCCCATGAGTTTTTTTCAGCAAGGACCTTCTGGGCAGTAGACAGCAGGACCTGCTGGGGATATTTTAGGGTTTTCTTTTTAGCTTTCTGGCTGTCTGGGTCTTGCTCAGTCTCAGACTGAAGGTGCAGAAAAAGCATCATGTTTTCTTATTGATAAAGCTACGTGACGGTTATGCAGAAATCATGTATTGTGGAGGTGAGAGAAGCCACCAACTGACTGGTTGTCATTTCTTGTTGTCAAAGAGGGCTGGTGTTGAGTTCTGCCTAATGTTGTGCAGATTCAGCAGGGACTAGGGATTTCAATATAAGCAATTTACTGAAATAATCAGTATCATCTCCTGTGTGACCACATTCTGAGGTTGTGTATGTGCCTACCTTAGCTTTTCTTATTGCAAAGACCATTGGCAGCTTGTCTTTGCTAACTCGAATGGGATTTCCATGGTTGCTGGGTTGTGTGGGATCTAGACACGTAAGCCTGAAATTTGTGAGAAATACTACACCATAAGCTTGATTCTTTTTCAGTCAATAGCTTCATAGAATATTTGTAGGTTTGGAAAAGCTATTTAAACCATCCTCTTAGGACTTTGGTGTTAACACAGAAAAACTAATGTGGTGCTGCAGACCCACACCCTGCATGGTACTTAGTATGACTTGGGTTTTTCTACTGAATATGAAGACACGTCCTGGTGCCTGGGTGAAAGGTGGTGGTAAGAGATCCGGGAACAAAGCACTGTCCTTGCTCTTTCTATGTGAAATGGTCCAAAGATTACCTATTGAAGTTTCCAGGAGGGAAGAAAGACCTTGTATTTCCTTTCCCTGTTCCTCCAAAAGTAACAAATCGGCAGTAAGCTGCTTTTACTTCGTGAGTGTCATAATAGATGGAAGTCAGGAATAGTTTCCTGTCTTCTGATCAAGCTCTATATTGTCAGCAGGAGCGATTGATGTTTATTTCAGTTACGGCAAGGTGGACTTTCTTCTACCTTGTACCTGCTGAAATAAGTTATCAGTTGACACTGGACTTACTGACTGTCTTGAGTGTGTATTCCAGGAGCACTGTCTGTCTAACTAGGCAAAAATAAGAAATAAACAGTGTAACTGTTCTTTCCCTCTGCAGAACTGACCCCTGAGGAGAAAGCCATGAAGATTGCCAAAGCGATGCGTAAGCAGTCATCAGAGGTGAAAGAGAAATGGGAGAACCTAAATGCCAGTGCCAGTATCTGGCAGAAGCAAGTGGACAAAGCGTTAGAAAAACTGAAAGACCTTCAGTGTGCCATGGATGACCTTGATGCTGATTTGAAGGAGGCTGAAAATGTGAGGAATGGCTGGAAACCTGTAGGAGACTTGCTCATAGATTCATTACCAGATCACATTGAGAAAACTACAGTAAGTGTGGAACTCCTGGGAAATATTTAGCCTCTGTGTGTGTCAGACCTCTCCATTCTAGTCCCTCTAGTCATATTAGATATTTTTACACTGTATGCTGAAATTCTCATGTGTGATGGAAAGTCCTTAAAGATGATATCCGAGGTCTCAAATAAAGTCCAGTGCTGGGCCACATTCACGATGTTGGCTGCCATTACATACACACGTAGATCTGTTTGGCCATCGTGTACAACTTTCTTGTTAGGAAAACATTTAGGGCATTTTCAATCATACAGAAATATATACATAGTTTTAATTTCTGTTCCTTAACTTCCACAAACTGAACATGTCTACTGTCTGTTTTTGTTTATATGAGTGAATATTTACATTTGCTTTTACTTTAGCCTGGCTTCTCATCGGGGTTATTGCAAACTGAAGAACACATGCTACCCTGTAATGTTCTTGTGGGCAAACCAGTTCTTGCTGCCTGGGTTCCAGGCCACCCATGCAGGGCTCAGCATCCCAAGGCATGGCTGCTTGTGATGGGTAGTAGTCATCTCCTGCTTAACTTCATGGATTGGGTAGGGACCTAGTAATGCAGAGCTCCCCAAAGAAGAAATATCTTCTGATAATTAGCATTGTTCAGAAAAGCTAACTGGAAACAGTACAGTGCAGTGAATATCATGGATTCCAGGAGAACGTGGGGGTATGCACATGTAGGTAGAGGAGATTGCTGTTTTGGGCAAATTCAGCATTTACTACTCAGCTTCTGTTTCACAAACACAGCTTTTCAGTTTTTAAACTTAACAATGAATATGGCAAAGCATTAGAAGACCCTGGGGTTGTGTACCTGACCCTCCATGTCTTCAGCAGAGGATGCTGGTGTTAGAAGAATGAAAGGCCATGGGCTGCAACCAGATTTCTGTAGATATTCTCTCTATGTACACAGAGTCTGTGAATTCACAGGGCTACATTATTTCACAAATAGCAGTGTAAGCATTCTCATTCTCCAAATTATGTTGTTACTTTCAAGGTTAATGGAACTGAAATCTTTAAAACAAAGACAGTCAAAGCCCAGTTAATATCCAGACTGCTGTTGATTTGAGAAGAGTAATGAATCTCTTCCTGCCTCTCTTATATTTTAATAGAGATACTAAAGCAAGAAATAAGATGCTAATGCTGAATAGCTCCTTGTTCTCATGCTAAGAAGTGATTTATCATATCTTAATGGCTTTTTCTGTAAAGTAGACTAAAGCAAAGTCTTTCAGATTTTCATCACTGTGGAAAAACTGTAACATCTGCTACTGTCTGTCCAGAAGCCCAGTGTTTCTTTCTTGACAGTATGTTCCTTCTATTCCTTGGCCTGATGAGAGTGATTTTTGAAGGGAAGTAAATAATTGAATTGTCTAAAGAAGATATTTTCTTTACAGTTGTTTTGGGCTTTTTTCATGATGTTTAATCAAGCTGTTTATAGGATTGAACACTTAACTTGCTCACAGCAAGAAAGGCATTTGATGCATCTTTTTAACTGTAACTAAAACTTGCATCATTTTTGTCTTAATACTGTATTTAGTTCGATTTGTTTCAATAAACCTTTTACTTCTTTTTAGTCACTGTAATAGCTTTACTCTCTGGTTCTAATCAGGTAAAGCATTGTACTCCTTTTCCTTAGAAGATACATTCCCTCATGCTTTGCTAGTTCAATAATAGTTTTTAAATTGAATTTTTGTCAGCTGCTTAATACTTGAAAACTATAGCTACTGAACACATTTTTTCTTTAGAACACTTGGCAGGCTGTATGCTGCTAAATCTCCTAATATAGCATTGTGTATTTCCTTTTGCAAAGAAAAGCTCTAAAGCCGTACGGCGCCACAAAAAATATTAAATTAAATTGTTTTAAGGGTGCAATTTGCTTACGGGCATTTCAGTAAGTTTCATACTGTTTTTCCCTGAAGGGATACAATAGAATATTGAAGTGAGTGAACTTTCTTTGCCGAGAACTGACTTGTATACAGTTGCTTAGCATAAGCTACACATTGGGCAGGTCTGCACCATGTGGAGTTCCCAGTGGCTTTTGTGCTACTCAGATGTTGATTGAACATAAGTGTATGTTTCTAACTCTTTTAGGCTTTTAGAGAAGAAATTGCTCCCATCAACTTAAAAGTTAAAACAGTGAATGATTTGTCCAGCCAGCTGTCTCCACTTGACCTTTATCCATCTCTAAAGATGTCTCGCCAACTGGATGATCTTAATATGCGGTGGAAACTTTTACAGGTATTCTTCTGCACATGTGCAGTAGGTGTGTGGGGAGGGATATTTCTCACTCTCCTCTGTTTCCTTAAAAGATGCACTATTACCACTTGTTCATTGCTTCTGTCACTAAGGTGTTATTCTGTTGGTACCAATGCAACAAAAGGAGCTGCCTTTCCTGCTGTAGCTTGGCTAAAATCTTTTCTTTTCAACCTATTTCAGCAGTTTCTTTACACAGGAAACTCCATTAAACTCTGGAGAATAGTGGGAACTATTGCATCATGGGGTTTTTGTATGTCTTGTAGCAGTAGATTTTACTGCATAAATCTGTGTCACCAAAAACTGGTGTAAATATTTCTGTTGTGTTTCCAGCTCATGTGAAAGCTGTTTTATTTTGTCTTTGAATGTTCAGTTTCTGTAGGAAATGTCACTTAAAGTGACTTAAGTATTAGTAGAGCTATAACAAGATATGAGCAATAGCAATGTAACATAAAAAGCAGAAGAGGATATGCTGAGAGAGAGATTCATATTGCTTAGTTATGATTATTGTGCTTAAATGGTCTGAGAAAGGTAAATCGAGGTGCCTGATTACAGCTGAAACTCATACATAGTTTCACAGTGAATGATTTAGTGAAGTTTCTTACATCAGTTAAAAGTTTGTTTATCAATTTTTGAAGTTCCTCCTTTTTTTGTGTTTATTTTTGTAGGAAATACTTATCACATCTCTAGTGAGGGTTGTGGGAATGAATTTTCAAAACCTGGGCACCAGTTTCTGGGCCAGTAGTCTTGAATGAGTCACTCCTGAGAGGCAAAGCTGTTATTGTGTCATATCAGACATTTCCTTTCCTAATATCATTTGGTAGTGGGGTTTTTTTCTGGTTTTGTTTGTGGGGTTTTTTGGGGAGGTGGGGTGTTGTGCTCTTCCTCTCAAATTTGGTTAACCAAGCAACCAAAGTACTGCCGAGTGTGGTACAGCAGTTTAAATTAAATTGAGGGGAGTCATGTCAGCTAGTGAAGCAGTGTCTTCCAAAATGATTCTGTGCTGGAAAGGCAGCTGTGAGATCAATGCAATCAAACTGAGACCTGCTGACTATGGGAATTTGGACAACAGAAGGGTTGGGAGGAGGTCAGAAACTTCAGCAGTTGGCTATAGTCACCATGAAACCACTGTTGTTCGTTATTGATCTACTGTTCTCACACAAGAGCACTGCAAGATATGAACATGGTTCTCATTAAGCAGATGAAAGAAAAAAATGTAGCCTTAAATAGGTGGATGTCAAATAATTGCTGTGACACACAAACAAATTGATTTCACTAGAAAGACTGTAGACAAGTGATTTTCTTCTCACGACCTTGGTGTTGCAAAGCACATGCAATGCAGATTTTGAGTATCTGTGTTTATGTGTAGGTGTCTGTAGAGGATCGCCTTAAACAGTTACAGGAGGCACACCGAGATTTTGGACCTGCATCACAGCATTTTCTTTCCAGTAAGTTCCTTGAATTAATGGATACATATAAGATATGATGGCTTTCTCAAACACTGACTGATCTTTACTCCAGGTTTCCCAGTGTTTGAGGAAGTTCCTCTTCCATGATATTATCTACCTCCTTGTTTTTTGTAGGGGTGTTTCATCTTCATAACTTCACTGATATTGTGACTACTGTGCTTCCCACTCTATCTTTCTGAGATGGTTGTGCCTGCATTGCTTTATTCTTTTTCCTCTGCTGCAAGGTCTGACCAGTGACTGTTCCAGAATCTTTGCATGTTCATGACCACGTCTTTTCATCCTTTGCCAACTCTTTCTTCCATTTCCTTTTGCTTCCACACTTGCTGGGATGGCACAAAGGAAGAGCTGCCTGGATTTTTTTTATTTTTTTTTAATGAAAGACTTCATGTCATAGATTTCTGGAACTTCAAGTAAAGGGCTGGGAAAAACAAACATGCATCACTTCCTCAGGACCTATCCTTGCATCTTTTAAATAAACATTTTAGAGGCGTAAGCCTATAATCTCACATAGACTAAGAGGGGAAAAGCAGATTTGATATAATTGGTACACATAGATAGGTTGTGAAATCAAGGTCCATGTTGGTTTCCTAATATTCCAACCTACCTGCCTATCATCACAGATAGTGAGACAGATTTTCAACTCAGTCACCTCTCCAGTTTTTAACTGAGAGCTTCTATAATAAAGATAACATTAATGCATGAGTTGAAAAGTCAGCATTGAAATGAGCAGCTCTTTCCCAGAGATTCTGAAGTAGTGTATGTCACTGTATAGCTAAACTGTTAATATCATTTAAACCACTTAATAAATCCTGATTTTTTTTTTCTTGACTTATGTGACAACCATGTTCTTATTTTAAATTGACAATTTTTCAGTAAACCAGATGCAGTGTATATAAAATATTACAGCTGTTATGCAAACCAGCAATTCCTGGAGCCATTTTGTCCTGTTTTTAAATGGACAGAACAAGCAAACAACTTTAAAAGTATATGATTTATTTCTTTTTTAGAGCCGTATCAGAAATATTGCATACTGTTGCCACCGTGGTTTTGTAGCTCTCGTAGTCTCAGACTTGCAATGTGGGCAGTACACCTATGTAATAATTTGTTAAAAAGACTATAGATAGGGTGCTGCCTTTGGCACTGCTGAAGAATGCCAGATGAACCGTTCGAGAGACTAGTCAGTCTAGTTGCTGTGAATAAAACAGGTTAGGAAGCTATGTAGAAGAAGTTTCTCAGACTCTAGCTCTCTTATTCCAGTTGAGGGAGAATCAGTGGAAGAGTCCACATGTAAAACTTGCCAGGAAAGGTTGGCTGGTTTTGTTTGTCTTGGCCTGGATCATTTCCTTGAATTGGCTTACAGCATGCCACAATAAAACACCGTGTTCACAAGTCTGAGTGGTGAACTGTCTTTGTTGCTGGTTAAAACATTCATAGAATTATGTCCACAGAGACTGTACAGTGCCTTATCAGCATTCCTCAGCCGTGTTTAGGGAATATTCTTCAGGCTTAAAGAGACATTCGGTTTATGTTACATACCAAAGTAAAAAAGGGAAAGTTTCCAGGATGCATGTTGGTAGATACCACAAAGAATTATAGCTAAGTAACACAATTTTGGAAAAACAAATAATAGGTAGTCATCCATTCAAACCCTTTGTTAAAAACAACCTCTTTCCCCATACCAACTACAACTAAAGCTTCTTTAAAAACAAAACAAACAAACAGGGGAAAAAAAAACAACCAAACAAAAAAAACCCAACTCAAACCTTTTTTAGAGCTTTAGGTAGACAGAGTTAAAGAACTTATACCTAGAGCTTTATATAGTGTCTGTTAAATGTAAGTCAGGGACAGCAACTTCAAAAGTAAAATAATAATAAAAAAATCATTAAATCTGGAAAGTTGAAAGCTTTATCCTGATAGGTTGAAAGACTGTGTATTCTAAATCAAAATTTTCAAACCTTTTTAGCAGCGATAAGGGAATTCTAACTGTGAGGAACAAGTAGAGTAGTAGTCTGAATAAAACAATCTCAAACTCCTAAAACTGAGATTGATTATATATGTATGTCCTGCGCAAATCTTCATTTCCAAAGTTGCACTTCTGACTTAGAGGGGAGGTTTTTATCTGTGCTTATCTGAGAGCAGCTATTTTCAGTTTACCTCACCCACCTGTTACTCTTCCTCCAAACGCTAACAAGGAACCATAACTTACCATCACACCATTTTCAACTGACTAGATCCCAGTTGTCATTTAATCAGGAACTTTTGCTAGCAAGACACCTATTTCTGTCTGTTCATCAGGTTCATAGAATGATAGAATAGCCCTCTTTGAAAGGGACTGACCTCAAAAGATCATGGAGTCCAACCTTTCGTGGGAAAGGGAGCCTAGAATAGATTATCCAGCACCCTGATTCCAGCCCTGTTAGTCCAGTGATTTCATCTCTGCAGTGGCTAGAAATGTTTCATTACTAGAAAGGCACAGTGCAGCATTTGATACTCCTGTTTGACTTCTTGGAACACCAATTGCATGGATTCGTGCAGACCATCACTATGAAAGAGCTTCAAAATATTTTTGAAGACTACCAAACAACGTATTAGCCCTTCATAGAATGCGTTAGGAGTCTGAGGTAAAGCAGTATTGGTAGGCCACTGCAATCTATCCTCTCCCTTCATTGGGAGGCAGAATTTGGTTGATTTTCATTTCAGTGTTTTTGAGATGGAAGAAGGTAAGCATTTTTCAAGTTAGTTACTGATCAGTAAATTTTACACATCCCTAAAACAGGTAAAGGTGAAGAATCCTTATAATCCATTTCTCTTTGCAAAAAAGATTGCTTTTGCTGTCTCCTGCCTTTAGAAATAGTAACTTGTTTTTTCTATAATTAATTTATTTTCCAAGGCTGACAGTCCACTACTCTCTGTTGTGTTTCTTGTATGCTTTCTAAGATGAATCCGTGAACATCCACAGAGCACTGACTCCACATGTTCCCTAACAAACTGCTTATGTCTCCAGTGGCCTGCTCAAAGCATCTCTCAGCCATACTGATATCTGCAGGCCTGCTAGTGAATGCCAAATTGATAACTGCTATGTTCAGTTTTCATCAGTGATTTTTAATAGAAAATGGTAATCTCATTCTCTAGACTTCCATACAGCAGAGAGCTGGTAATGTTTTACAAAAGTTTTTCCCAAATTAATAGAACATGACTTGTTCCATAATAATTAGTAATTGAATTGATTACATTGTTCAGTTCATTTTTATGGCAGTGCAGAATATCTATATCTGTCATAACAAATAAATTGTTTTTAAGCGAATTCTTACTTAGCTGGTATAATTAATGTACTAGAACAGGAGCCACCATAGGTGCCAAATTGCAACACTAGAGAATGAAACTCTAAAGCTGATGGCCACCTTCACCTATCTGGTTGATTTTACCTTTTTTTTTCAGATTCATGAAGGCTTAAGGATTATTTTTTAGGTAGCTTTGTCTGTTTGAACATTTAGCCCTTACTGTGTTTTTTCTTTACCTACCTCTTTATTGCAAATGTTATCTTCTTCTTCAGATAAAGATGGAATTTTCTCTATTTTTTTCCAGTAAAGAATGTGGCTTACTTTATTCCTGTAATTTCCCAAATCTTCTTCCCAGTTAATCTGTCTTTCAGTGCATGGATGTTTCTTAAATTATAAACCATGACGTTTTGTGTGGTTTAGGAAGAGGTCACAGCCATGAAACCTCTTGGGGAACAGCCAGCTGGTAGCAGGGCAAGACCCAGCTCTGTCTGTAGCTGCAGCAGCCAGTGGGGCTTACACGGCTTGTGAGGCTCACTGCTGTTTTGAGGGGTCTTAAGGGAAGAGGAGGAGAGAGTTACTTTCAAATGGATTTTTTTTTTTTTCCCAGAGAGGGATGAATCCTAAAGTGGGCCACGCTTGCAGAAAATTACATTAATCGAGAGTTTAATTACTTGAGATCCAGTGTGGATCAAAGCTGTGTCTCATTTTACCAAGGTTCCAAACAGGGGCGTTAGGACCCGAGAGCAGGCGCTCTGTGTCGGAAGCACTGACAAATGTGTGCAGTGTAAATTCATCTCATTGTGACGATTGCTTTTTCCTACCTGTTCTTTCAATCTCTGCTTCTACAGGGAATCTAGTGCAAGGAGTTTTTTCCATGCTAAAGCCCTAATTACCAAGGCACCAGTCTGGTCATTTCCGATATGTGTACCTATGGTTTTTCCATAAACAGCTGTTTTTAAGTTGAGCATCAATAGTCCTGTTGGCCCGAACACTTTTTACCTTTTATCCCCTGGGATCTTTAGATCAGCAGAGTTGTAGTGTCATGTATGACTTCATGCGTTTTTCAACCCAGTGTGCAGAAGGCTTCCTTATATTGTGGATGATATCAGATTTGCATAAATTCTGCAAAGATTACAGTTCTTTAGCAAGGAGTGCAAAGACAGGTTTTAATTCGTTTTTTTCTTGGCTATACAGTGTTAATCAATATTAATTTGAGTTGCAAATAGGAACTGAGGGTTGTAACAAATAAAAAAGGTTGATATTTCTTCTTGTTCTGTTGCAGAGCATTATTATGGTAGTAGAATAATTTATTTTAAAAGCATAAGCTGATAATAATCCTGTAGAGGTATGAAAACAAGTGTCTGCAGTTTCCCTAAATGGGTAGCTTGCTTGCTCAGAATTTATCATCCTTCTTTGAAGTAGAATCATCACATTTGTTTTATTTCCAGCATGGCATCAAATAGATCCTTGTAATCACCCTGATAGATTGCCATAATTTTCTTCTGATGCTTTTCTAGTTACTGAAAGTAGTCTGGGAAATTTTAATTGTTTCCGTTTAATTTATTATAACCATATTAATTGTAAAATAAATAAAAGGTAGTTAGATTTTTCAATATGACAGGTGCTTTCTAATAACTACCTTCTCTTTATTTCCTCAGCCTCAGTACAGTTTCCATGGCAGAGATCTGTTTCACATAACAAAGTGCCCTATTATATCAAGTAAGTTTGCCTTAATTCTTTTTTTCTTAAAGCATTACAGAGGGTACTATCACCATAACCCAGCAGAAAAACATAGGTGCTAAGTAGTTGCTAGAAATCCTATCAAGAGTTTCTCTATCTGGTGTTATGCCTGTATTATAAAGTCATGTTTGTTGCTTTGCATGCTGTATAATTTAGAAATATGTAAAAAGAAGTCAATGACAAATCCAAATTAAATTATTATTTTGAAAATAATAAGGAATACCAAAGTTACAGAGGTGTGGAGATCTTGATGTGTTCTACTCAGAGCAACCCCTAACTTTGCTTTTCTTACTCTACCAGTGTTTGGTTTGTTTGCCAGTACTTTTAAGGTCAAAGATTGTAGCTTTGAGAGGAAGATAGGTCTTTGCCAGAGAGATAAATGAAATTTTAAGAAGGTACAGTGTATAAGCAAGACCCAGAGTAGTTCACTTTAGGCTGGAGGAAATCCATGTTTAAAATGTTATCAGTTTGGGTTTGGGAAAGGAGTAGGGTTTTTAAGCCTATAGGATGACTATGAATTGGACCTGAAGATAGTTCATTTTAAAAGAATGTAAGTGAGGATTTTTTACTCTTGCATATTGCTCATAACTCTGAGAGCCACATTTTGTGCTTCAAACAATTTACAAGTACTTGAGAGCTTTGAAAAGCAGGTAGCAATAAATCTATGTCGATCAAACCTGTTAGCATTCTTGAGATGTGGCAGTTGTTTTTAAACTGTCACATGAAGATTAATTTCTTTAAAGGGTTTGAGTAGGTAACCAGAAAAAGCAAAAACCTGCTGTGAACATCTTTGAATTCTCTATAAAAGCATTTGTGCTTCTGCTCAAAAGTTTTGCAAGAGGCAGCAAAAACTGTGACATGCTGGAGAAGAGGTTCCTGCCTCCCTCCTAAGTGGAAGAAGAGAGGGCAGAAGTTGGATATGGAGGCACACTCACTGCTCAGACTCAGGCAGAAGTGCTGTTAAAAGGATCACACCTGCAGCAGTAATTCAAGGAAAATGCTGAAGTGGCAAACTACAGAAAGCAAGAGGAAAACTCCCCTAAACCTGTCATTTTTTCTTGCGGGTGTGTCCTTAGCGGACGTTGAAAGATTCATGTTCCTGTTCTACCTTATCAGAGTTGATAGCTGGAGTTGAGGGCATGAGTTGGCCTCAGAGGGTTCTGTGGAGCTCATCAGTACATTCAGAGTTGGGGAACAGAGATAGGAACAGATGGAACAAATTAAGATACACCTTCTCACCTGTGCTGAGCAAGACAAAGATTTTAAACTTGAATATTTCATATGTGTATCTTTTTTTTTCTTATCTAATACATTCTTCTAAGTTGCTGAGGATCTCTCTTACGCCACTTCAGCCAAAGTTCCGTTTTTGAGTAATCTTTTTTTTTTTTTTTTTCATTTTTGTCATTGCTGGTTCAGAAGAAAATCTTTCCAGTGTGTGCACTAGGTGCAGTCCTTCAAGCACACCAGTTGGTGGCAAAGTATCCCCTGCTACAGTGGCCTCGCTCCCATAGTAGTGTGTTGGTGAGCTAGACATGGAATGAAGCCAATTGGGGCTCAGAAACAAACCCCAACATCTCTTAGAAGTTGTTTTAATGGTCTTGCACAGAAAGTTTAGTAAGGGGGCAGAAATGTGGGGCAAGTTCTTTGAGGGTCGAGGTTTTTATAGTAGCAGAGACCACTGTTTTATTTTCGGGATGGCTTTAATGAAGTCAACAGAATTAACTACTGCGTCTCAACTAAGACTTTTCCAGTAATCTTGCCCTACTTTCAACATGATATATGCTGCTGAAGCAATGTCTTGATTCTTGTGTCTTGAAAAAGAATGATGGTACATGTAGCTGGTAGGATTTATTTATTTTAAAAAGCTTGAGGATTTCAGAAGCTTCACAGTCTGGAGAGCAGACTGACCTTGACAGTTCCCTACATTTTTTACTTCTTACTGATCTAAACTTCATTGTTCAAATCAGAGAGTTGTGGAAGATAAAGCAGAAAATAGCTGATTCTGAACTTCATTTGCTTTGTTATGATCAGGCTGGAGAGTACTCTTGGCTTTAAATACCCTTTTAAATCTTTGTCTGTTACTGAATTTCAGACAGGGTTTAAAGAAGAGAGAAAAACAATACTGGCATGCAAAACTTGTTTAGAATGATTACATGAGTAAGACAATTCAAGAGAACAGTCAATAAGATTTAATGGTGTTTTTTTATATAGAAAGAAAAGCTAGGAAAGAAGGAGAAACTGACTTAATTTGCCTTTTTTTTTTTAATTGTACTAACGTCTTTCAATGAGTTGCCCTTGATGTAAAGCACAGCATGAGTAGAAGGAACAGTTGCTATAAGTCTCGAAACCTTTATCATTTGAGAGCAACTGACTGTATTTACAGGAAGACTTCCATGTTCAGAGGGAAGATTTAAGATACCAGTTGTTCATTTTATGGAATAGCAGAACACAGATAATAAAAGTATGATCCAATGATTGGTGGCTGAAAAATAAGAAGTTTTAAAAATTAATTTGGAAAGGGAAATAACTGCTAATTGAAATCAGGTTACTTAAATTCCGAATAAGAACACTTTTTTAAGACAACCATGAATTCATACCTTTATTTCATTTTGATAGCTTTTTGTCAGTGTTCCTGAATGTAAAATATTCAGAAAGTGACATGGCTGCAGATGATGATGTAGTTGTACCTGTGTTAAGATGAGTATTTGGGAAAAATAAGAAAAAGAGCCAACTGCACTCTGCAACTTTATTGCACGCAGAATGTAGTTTAAAAAAAAAATTAGGGAACTGCACCTGAGAAGGCAGGAGAAAGTACTTTAGGTAGCAATTAATCTGTAAGGAGGATGTCAAAATGATGCAAGATGTCTGTATTTTCAGATAAGAAGCACTTTCTTTGGTTCCTGACACCAGAGGTGGCTTGCATTTACATGAGTAGAGAGAAGTGGCTCAGTGAAAGGTCTTTGGTGTGGTGACTTTGGAGTCCAGTTTGTTCTCCCCACCCCATTTGCTAACAGCTGGCACATCTGCCCTTTCTGGGGTTGTATTTAATCAGATAATGAAGCACAGGAAAGATCAAAAAGCCAGTGTACAGCCTCCTCTGCCCTATAAGTTCAGACAGAGGCAGTCTGGCTTGGGGTATTTTGGAAAGGATCAACTATCCTGCTTAGCTGGAAGAAGGATTTATAATTCATTTGGCCCAGGTTTATCAAGGTGTGTGTCTCCTGGGCTGTGGTGGATATTTGGTAGAACTGAACTTATACACATGATTTACCCTGTCACTTTCCTTCTCTTGAATTGTCTTACTGTCTGAGTCAGATTTGTGAAATGCTGCTGCCTCCGTTGATGTGATTTTATTTAATCCTTTTTGTGTCCTGTTTGATTTTTTTTCTTAATGCCGATTATAAAATATTTTGTATTTCTGTAGTCTGTGTCTTCTCTGTCGCAGTAAAATTCAATGAAAACCTTAATCTGTAAAATCTTGGGACTGCTGGGAAAAAAAAAAGCATAGTCTTTCATACTTTTTTAATTGAACTAATGAGTGTATGGAGGGGAATACAACACGAAAGGCGCAGTATTTGTCAGTGCACTTTAGGTAATGAGAGTGTGAGGTTTGGACAAAAGGTTTGGCAAACTTGCCATTGAATATGTTTTTCATAGGCTGGTTTGTAAAGGTTTGAGATTTAATAGGGAAAAATTTATGTTGTTTTTCATTTATAACTATTCGAATCATACAAATAAGACATCCTTGGCCTCCCTAACAGTAAATGAAAGAAATAAAGCCTATATTACATAGCATTTCAATAAAAATATTCTCAAGAGAAACAGAATAATAAATGACACACGATGATCGTTAAACATCCATGAGGCAAATGTGATGAATATGCAGAAAGCATAATTACCCTAGCATTTCTCACTGTTTTTCTTTTAAGTATAATTTAAGTGTTCTTCGGCCATGTACCTTTCAATACCATAAATTATTAGATATTTGTGCTGTGCAGAAGAAACAAAAGGGTAATACAGAAGAGGTTGCAGTGAGTTTAATCTCATGCAGGGCATTACATAGGGAGAGCAATTTCTTGTTGCAACCATTAAATTGATCGATATCAAACTCCATAGTTGCCCTGGTTACTTTTCTGTAATCCTGCAAAGTGGCTGGCATCACCAGCATCTTAGCAATCCTATTATATCACCCCTATATTCTGTTCAGCTTTATGGGGGACAGGAATAAAATGTTTTCTGCTTCTCCATTTTTTGAGACTCTTCAGAAAGTCTTTCCTGATGTTTGGTTTATGCCTGTATGGGGAAGAGGGGGAGAACAGATGGAACAGACAAAAAAAAAAATTTTTTCTTATTCTAATTACATCCATAATCTCATTCTTATAAGTATTAGGTGTTTCCCTTAGAAGGGAAAACAAAATCTAATTTACAGAAGGAGGTAATACAGGTTTGAGGGTTTGAGAGTTTCTTCAATTACCAGTTCCTGTGCTAGTCTTCGTTTTCAATTAAAGAAATGTGGCAGCACATTCCTCTGGAGTGATTTCAAAATATCTGCATATAAATTGTTCTGCCAACCTGTAAGGTGCAATACCCTTGTGATGCATTATGCCAACTCTTTTCACTGCAAAATGGTATCTTCTAATGGGCCAAAAAAAAAAAAAAAAGAAAATATGCAGTATCTAGATAAAACACCATGACATAAAGTGGGGATGTTATGCCATTTGAAATTTGGCAAGGGTAGCAAAGTCAGAGTTCTGAACGCTGTCGATTCATTAGTGATCAGTAAAGATTCTGATTTCGGGTAATGTTTTGTGCAAATGACTACAGGAACAGAAAGGTATTTAACATCATGCCAGAGTACTGTTTCTTGTGGTGTTCGCCAGTGATTGTCAACAGAGGCCTTGTCCATGATAAGAAATGATGACAAAGACCCACAAACCTGTCTCTAGTTTTCTTTCTTGTACAAAAGAGCTGAAAAAGAACAAATGGATTTTGTTTCACAACTCCATGGGCATCTTGAAACACCTGGAGATGTAGAACTTAATCCATTCATTTCAACAGGACTGTTCTTTTATTTCTAGAGAGCATAAATTGAATGACATGCTAACTGTTTCTCAGCTTTTTATCTACAATCAGGAAGTGTTTTTAAAATGGATTATCTTTGACAATTATAATTAGAAAGCTGCCAGCAAACATAATGGGTAAGAAACAGATTGTAAGGGCAAATGTTTGTCTAAGCTTTAGAGCACTTCATTAATATGTGGGGGGGTTGTAGTTCCGAGTATTTGATGGTTGTCATGTTTTTTAGTTAGTGAAATTTACACAAATGCATTTAGACTTTTTAAATTACACTGCTTTGTCAGGTAATATATTCATGGATGCATGTTTTGCTGTGTGGCTCATGTTGGGTCCATAAGTTTGGCGGAAGAGATTTAGAAGACTCTTACTCTGAATAACTCATTCTTTTGACAGTAACAACAACAAAAAAAATGCTTCTCAGCGAAATGCTTTTAATGCTTCCCTGACTGAACCATGGGGAAAGATGTAATATGTTCATACCACTTGTGTTACTGCCCTGTAGAGGAGCTCACTTCTGCAATAGCAGAAATCCCTCCTTATGCCACCCCCTGAACAAAATGAAATTTAGTGACTTGGGCTCCTGTACGCCTTGAAAAATTCTTTTTTTTGGTGCCATCTACAAGTGAGATGAATAATGAGCCCAATTGTTGTTCACCTTCAATCAAAGTTAATATCACCTCACTCTATGAGTAGTTCTTGACATTAGCAG
The DNA here is from genome assembly GCA_013398855.1 of Mohoua ochrocephala. Classification (NCBI taxonomy): domain Eukaryota; kingdom Metazoa; phylum Chordata; class Aves; order Passeriformes; family Acanthizidae; genus Mohoua; species Mohoua ochrocephala. The sequence goes on from VZTA01012010.1 coordinate 422,881, forward strand.
GGTACTTGCAAGAGAAGCTACTCCTTGGCACAATCCTCACTGTGACCTGGGACAGAAGTGCCATAGTAGTTGTAACAGAGAGGGAAGACTCTGCAGGTTTCTCTGCTCTTGGTTAAGTGCTTGTTTTGAATGTTTTTGGGTCAGTGAGATGATTTTTTATAGCTGTTATTAAATTTACAGTCACGGGGTTTTTTTCCATGGCTCTGTCCAGAGTAGTCTGGCTTTGGTGCCTAAATGAAACCCACCCATGGAATATATTTGGTGGTGGTAGCAGCACTGCCCGTGACAGTGAAGCCGCTGCCTCCCTTGACCTGAACAGATGGTTGAGCTGGTGATTCATTCAACCTGAGCCCATTCCTCTTCTTTGTGGGATCCTTGTACGGAATTGCTTGGCTGTTACCAATGGTTTCTCGCTAGGTGTTTTGGGATTAGGCTGGCAGAGTCATGTTCACCCTCTGTAGTCACTTAGCAGCTGTCAGGCAGTACTGACTTAAAGGTAATTATGGAAGGGATTCTCTCTCGCCTTTTTTCAGTTTCACCAGATGATGTTCACTTGGCTTCCTTTCTCACAAATTCTGTGTGGAATAGAAAGAAACTGAGTGATAAAAGCCCATCGGTCTTTACGTAATCTGGCACAAATGTATTTCTGTTGCAAATAAAATAGAAACATACAAATATTTTATGGTCATTATTTTACTAGGCATAAATGTCATGTTTTGTGTTTTTCTTTAAAGAGAAAATTTAGCTGTTCAGGTATTTACTGCACTAAGTGGAGAAACAAGATTACAGTGCAGGATACAGAGGTTTTTGATATCTCATTCACTTTTTCTGCTTCCTGTTAAGTAAACACAAAATTTTTAAAAAGTGTGGTTTTTTTGTATGGCATGTTGTCACTATTAAAGTGATTTTAGCTACAACTGTAGTGAAACTCTGTATTTAAAGTATGCAATTTCAATAATGAAACTGTTGTTTGTTCTTAATTCTTGGAAACTTGATTTAAGGGATAAAGTTTGATTAGTAAAATCAGTTCTTAGGCATTGCATATGGGTTTATAAATTACTTAGAAGCTGGAATCTAAATTGCAATTAACTATACCCATATCCTAATTAAGTATTGCAAATGTGTAATGAAGTATATTTCCAGAGGGGGAATAAAAAACAAGGCAAGGATTTATCCAAGTATTTAGGTATTTTTTCTTTCTTTTTTTTTCAATAAGTTGAAGAAAAAAAAGAGATAAAAGGTCTCTGGACCTAGCTAAATAACCTTTGCACTTCTGCTGCACCTCCCAGGACTATCCTTACAGCACCCCACTAGCCAGAAATATATTTGTTCATGAAACCTTATTTCTAATGCCAAAAAACAGGGAACTGGGAAGTAAAGGCTGTGATTCAACAAAGTCCCTATAATCACGGCTGGTTTTGGCATCACAGTTTCTAAGGCAGTTAACAGGACTTGACTCAGCTAAATTGCATGTAGTTTACGTGCAGTGTTTGCATTAATACTTCAACATTTAAAACAGAGGGAAATGTATTTTTATGTGCACATATATTTACAGCTTCTGTCACAGTGCTGCCACCTACCTTTACTTTTAACATAGAAGTTTGAAGGTGTTTTAATTAAGGCTTTATTTTTCTCAGAGTATCCTAAGAAATCCTTTTCACTTACGATATTGACAGTAAAATCATCAGTTTTTTGGGGGTTTTTTTGTTTTGTTTTGGAGCTTGACTTTTGGAGATGGCTCTTTAGGGAAGCTGAGTTAAAGCAATGTCCTTAAAACAAGCTTTATTAAACTGATCACATATTGCATCCATTTCTGTGGGCAGTTGCAATGAGTTTAGTCAACAATTCCAAATGGGCCACATGATATTTATGGCGTCCTGTTAACATGATAGTGCAGACATTTGGCAGCTTCAGGAGTAGTTTTGAAATTATTAAATAAGTTGAGCAGTATGAAATACTATATTGTATTTTCTGTTCCTATTTACTTCAGTATTTTTTTCTAATATACTGTAGTCTTTTGACACCAGGGTGAGAATGCTGGTCAGTCACCTGCATTTACCATGGCAAAGCATAAAATCTAGATACATTTTTTTCTTGTTGCCAGCTTCATGATGATGTATTGGTGTGCCTTTTCCAGGAAAATGATTGTCAAACTGCTTGGTTTTGAAATTACTTTTCTGGACAAGGATAAGAATAGTGTTGTTTTAGAAGTCTTTCTAAAAAGTGCAAACCCACTGATTTACTGGTGTGTATTAGCTTTGGAGTTCAGCATTACCAGAGCCTTGACCACCTTATTGGAAATTTGAAACATGAATGCAATTCATGTGATAATGACATCAAAATGAAATCAAATAAAAGCTCCTATTCAGCAAAATGTGTTCAGATGTAAAGATGTATTTTAGTGTTTTCTTCTAAATTGAGGAGAGTTTACTATAGTATTTTGGAGCCAACCAAGGTCCGATAGAAGTTGTTTTGATTATTGTATATATCACTCTTATTTAAATGTAGTCATGTGCAGGGCTTCTCCTTCTTTTCAGTCAGCTACTAGGGAGTAATCACAAAGAGGAAAAAGAAGATTTATACCTACTGTATTAATAGGAAATACATATTTTGCCTATGAACTTCCCTGAAAAACACCTCACAAAGTTGTGATGGTGCCGGCCAGACAAATGAGATCCATGGCAGAGTGTGAAGCATGATGATGGGGAGAAGCTGTCTCTGAATACCTGGACTAGACTCAAAGCTGGAAGGGTTATCCTGGTGTATGGGCTGTAAAATGAGGATCGTGTCCCATGTACAGAGACTCATTTCATGCACTTTCCAGTGGTGTGTGTTTGAGGCTAATGCAAACACAAAAGGGTCCTCAGCACTTACTTTGGTAGGAGCTTGCCTTCCCTTATGGCACATGTCCCCCCTCTGCAGTTCTTTGGAGTAAAGACCTTCTATCCAACTTTTTTGTTCCACCTGGCATAAAAGGGTTCATTCTTGGTTGGTTTCTCAATTAAAAAATAAACAATGATGATAAATTACTGTGCACCCACTGAGGTACAGCCATTTATATATAGCAAACGATGATACAGTTCACTACGTTTAATGCCAAAATGGCATTTAAAGTCATTATTTATAACCAAATATCCCTCTGTGTAGGAAAAAAAAGGAAGGGTACATTTACAATTTTTAAGTAGAAACAAAGGTGAAATACTTGGTGTTTTCTGATCATTACTGTTAAATTTGCTAACTTAGCATAATTTCATTTTCATTAACTTTTAGAGGGAATCCCATGTTCCTTTTAACTCGACTTCTCTGATTAATTACCTTGCAAATCTAATTCAAATGTAAATACTTTGTGAGACAAGGATGTGCAATCATTCCAGCAGTTGATATTGATAAATACAAGTAAAGCGTGGCTTGTAGAAGGGGATTGGAGATTTCAGTGGACCTGACATAACACATGTTTTGACCCCTATGGCTGCCTGCTTGAAACCCTGATAAATTGAAACAGCAACACTAAACAGTAGGTTAAGGGACACAGCCTGCTGAATCTCTGTTCTGTGAACAGCAGTGTAGAGCATGCCCCCTAAATTAAGATATTTATTGGTTGGTTGTGTGAACGGTGGTCAGGCTTCGCACTGGACTCCAGGATGTTGAAAGCCCTTTCCAACCGAAATGATCATGTTACATGTTAAATAAATCTTACAGGTGAGGCTTAGTCGTTGTCCGTGTTCTGATACATGTGCTCAGATATGCAGTGAAGATTGAAATAAAATCTCGATACTTTTTATTTTAAAATTGTTTTTACAACTATATTTATTGTTTTGCAGCACAGGAAATTTTGTATTTTGCCTTATTAGTGTACCTCTTAGCTGCAGGGTCAGAGTCCAGCTGTTACCATAACAGTTAGAATCAAAAGTAAATGTTAAATATGGATCGGCTATTGTCTGACTAACTTTGTGGCTATAAAATCAAGGAGCTGGGTGGTACAGATCATGCATTTTAATTAGAGCTGAGAGATTTCTTGCCATTTAAATGCAGAAAATTAGAATATCGTTAAGATTTTATTCTTTGGAAGTGCATATGTGTATTCCTGAAACTTTGATTACTTTGTTCCTTCGTAGTCATGAGACGCAGACAACTTGTTGGGATCATCCTAAAATGACTGATCTCTTCCAGTCCTTAGGTGAGTGCATTCGTTAAAACACTGTGATTTTTATTCCATGGGTAAAAGCTGCGTTTGGATACTGACCATGTTTGAGTTCCCATGAACTGAGTATAACAGCATTTCCCACTTTGTGATGAGACACATTTTGCCCAAAACCTAATGCCTCGGTCACGTCATGTACTGTCTTTTGGAAATATTAATTCTGAACCATATAGTCTGACTGTATGTTTTAATGCAGTACCTTGTTTTTTTCTTTTAACTTCACAAGGAATTGTCCAATGATACAGGCTCTCTGCGTGTTTAAACTAGGGTGCTGGGCTGCAAGGAACTGATTTTGGTAATAAATTAGAGCAGCTTCCTTTTCAGTAAAAGATAAACTGTGTTGTGGTACAACTAGTTCAACATGCCCTGATAGCATCAACGTTTACTGTGAAATCTCCCATAAGGAAGAGATAAAGGAAGGGTAAAAATGCTGTTAAGTGAGGAAAAAATGTTACCGTACCAATCAGTTTCTAAAACAGAGCTTACAACTGTGTGACTGTCCCTTTTAAAGCACAATTTACAAAGTCACGGCGTATAAATTATAGCTTAAACCATTTTTTCTGTTACTGTGACATTTGCTGCCCTGTGTTTCCTGTATGTTATCTGATGGAGTTGTAAATTATTTGCAAAACTTACTGTATTTGAGCAATTGTCTGGAAACGATGCACCAGTGCATAATACGTGTGTAAAACTCTCCTGTATGTATATGTATTACATGTGCCAAGATAGTGTCAGCACTTCTGGAGGGCTCTCCAGACTCTCTTTAAGGCTCCTGGACTGTCAGAATCAGGAGGCTTTCCCTAAAGGTGGATTGGACTGAGGTCCCAATTTGTCAGGTCTTTTAATTTGTTCTGATACATCCTATTAATTCATTGCAAAGAAGAGAAGGGATATCAGACCTCTTCCAAAATATGGAGATTTATGCGTAAAGGAGAGTTATAGGCTCTATTTTTAGGGCCGCTCATGTTTCTGCTCTGCTGTTTCAGCTGACTTGAACAACGTGCGCTTCTCCGCCTACCGCACGGCCATCAAGATCCGGAGGCTGCAGAAAGCACTGTGCTGTGAGTTGGGCCCTTGAGGCAAATTGTTTCTCTACAGCGTGTGGGGAAGGGAGGGTCAGCTTCAGTCTAACAGCATTAACAGTGGGCCAGAGTCATCCTTGACACACTGTCAACCAACAAAAGGGCAAGAGGAATTGCCAACAGTAGGTGTCATTATTGCAAATAAATAAAATAAATTAATAAAAAAAGAGGTGCAGCAGGTAAGTTGAAATGGTTTGCCCACTTAGAATTGTTTGTATCTTCAATTTTCTGTTCCGTAGGTATTTATTTATTTATATTGCTAGGTATTTAAAAAGCATTTCTTGTATCACAATTATGGTTTAATTCAGCAGCAAGTTGCATGATTACCATGTTCATTCAAAGTTTAGCAGCCTCAGAAGTGATAGATCAGGAGATCTTGTCCTGGCCTCTGGTCTCGGGACTTCTCCAAGTCACACAGCAAGTACCACACTGCGGTTCTGTGCTCTTGTTTGAGTCTCCTGTGCAAAGCAAACTAAATTTTAAAAGTTATTAGGACTATGAATGGAAAATGAAATACGTAAGAACACACATCTAACAGAAAGAAAATGGAATGAAGTAGAAAAAGCAAAAGGAAACTGGACAATTTTGGAAGGAGTCGTGGGATGTGAATGAGTGTGAAGGTCGCAGATTTTAGACCTTTTGAAAGGTCTTGGCAGCAGATGGTATAAAGATATATGATATTACCAAATTTTCTTGTTATAAATTAGGAGTCCTTGGCACAGAAGGACTTTTCAGCCCTGACAGGTGCTCAGTACTGCAGGCTGAGTAGGAGCACAAGAAGTGCAAAGCCCTCTTAGGGGTGCAAGCACAAAAGGAGTTGCACAAAGAGGGATCCCTTCCCACCCTCCAGGTGGTTAGTTTTCTTTCCAGCCTAGACGACAGCAGTCTGAACTTAGCTGGACTTCAGATATGCATCTGAAGCTGTGCCTGAGATGGTAACTACGTACTCCAGAAAGTTGGACTGCATCTGTACACAGCACAGGCTCTTAGGAGTACCTCTCGCCACTTCTTCTTGTGATGTGGTCCTAGCAAGGACTACAGCTTCATCTCCCTGCAGATGAAGACTAAAGACTATTATGAGCTTGTTGCTTATCAGTGTGCAAGGTATAAAGTATTCATCAACGTACCTAAAAGCAAAAGGCAAAGCAAGAGACCAGAAAGCAAAGTAAAATTCTCCTTGTGTGAGCTGCTCCTCAGGGAAGAGTGGGAAAAAACAGACTGCATGTGACAGATGCTAATCATGCTGCCTGTTTCTGACAGACATACAGCTTTTCTAGTGACCTGTATATAGATCAAGCTTCACTTTTGTTACTTCTAGTAAGCTTTGAAGAGGGACATGCTTTCCACTCTTGCTTTTACTGCAAAATATGTCAATTTCTGTAATAACTGCCATGGATAGCTCTCCTCATTCACAAATTTCAGAAACACCCTCCTGTTGTCTCCAGTTTCAGGGGAGGGAGGTGGAAGGGAGGACAGAAGGAAATTGTAAGAAGTAAAGAGAAGACTTGTTTGAAAGAGCTAGGAAGAAAACATCTCTACAGGTCCAATCTGCCTTGTTATCTATGAAGCTGTTTGTTTACTCGATCTCTGGGCTTCATGGGAAGGGACAACAGCCAAAAAAATCTTTGTCTTTATTACACGTGTGTGCTTGATAAAGAATTGGTTTTATTTTTAGGCAGGGAAAGAGTCATATTCTGTGCTGCTGCCATTCATTCTTCGGTCTGAGTTACTTCAGTCATCCATTGTATTTCCTGTAATTTTAACTGCAGATGTGTTTTAAAGGTGTTTGGGTGCAGAATGCTTCAGAAAGGCTTATGTGCTAAGGCAAAGAAAATGTCAAAACAAATCACCAAAAATGGAGATCACTGTAAAATGTGACAAATTTCTGTCACAGCCATAGTGTGTATATAATGTCAAAGGCATTTTTGGTGGGAACTCCCAAGAGCACAGCTGGAGCTGGATGCACAGTTCCACTTGCACCTGATAGATTTTGGCTTTGCAGTGGCGACTGATAACGCAGTGTAAGTGCTTTACAAGCAGATTCAGGACCAATTGCACTTCAGAAAGTTCATTTGAGAACTGTGCTTTAGAAGACATTGCTGATGCCATATCTCTTCTTGGTAAGTGTCAAAAAACCTCAGCTTTGGGGAAGTTACTCACATTTTCCTCATTCTCCTTTTAAAACGAGAAGGTAGAGTTGTGTTTCTTCTTGTTTTGTTTTTTGACATGTAGATTCCTGCAGAGACATACATTTTCATATATGTGTATGCATTTTGCAGGAATATAAGAAATATTGCAGAAAATAACAAATTCTTAGCCTCTCTGTCTTGGATTATGTGGGGCAGATGTAGTGAGAGCGCTTTCCCGCTGTAGCAGAAGAATGGGGCCAGAGAGAGTGTCCTGTGTTGCAGATATACTGGGCAACTGTGCAGCACCAGGTCCTGACTATATTTTATTCTTGTGCAGCATAGTTTAGCTCACTTTCAAGAAATTATAATGCCCCAGATACTGAAGTATAGTACTGAAGGGCAAGAAGGGAACAAAATCACCATGCACACTCAGAATTCTGTTGCTGAGTTCCTCTAGGTGATTTAAAATTTAAGAATGTTAATAGGAATATCAACCACACAAGGGGAAAAAATGGAACGTTCCGACACCAGGGACCAAAAGTGAGAGCTGTGAGCACTTCCCTCAGTGCAGTCTCTTTGCAGGAACTGCTATCATTTGCAAGGTCTTTGTAATACAAAAACTCTACAGTAATGCCTGACTATTTTCCATGGAGTTACAGCAGCCTCAAATTTGCCATTAGCAGCTGCATGTAGTTACTTGCTCCTGAGTCAGACACTCACATCTGCTTCAACAGTGCTGAATGATATGGTTTCTCTTCATAGCTTTGCTTTGGGAAAGCCTCCTTGCTGCAGAAAGGGAAGAAATGGCCCTTGTGCCCATTGGTTGGTTAAAAGCAGGATTGGTCATTCAGCATATTTAAGCAGGTGCAGAATGGTACTTCAAAACTGCGCCGAAAGCTGTGTAGGTGTCGTGCCAGGAATGGCATGACAGGATAACTGCCTGTCCCAAATTTTATTCAGCCAGGTGAGTGCTGAAGTAAGCAGGAATGGAAGTAATTTCCTCTGGTTGTTCTCCATGGATAGTGCCATCCAGAAGTGTAAGTTTAGCTTAATTTGCATTAGTATGGCATCAGAGTTGTTGTGGTTATTAGTACAAAAATACTGGAAGTACCTCTCCCGTAATGTTCTGGAATGCTTAGGCAGAAATGTGAATGAGAGATCTTAATGCCGGAAGATGAAGACGTGAAATTAGCATGCTTAGTGTCTGTTGGATTAATGTTTTCAGTGCAAGGATGGTTATGTTAAGCCAAACCCAAAGGCTACAACTTCCTGGCATTCCAAAGCTTTCTGAATTTTCACAAGTTTTAAAAAGGGCAGGTTTTGTGTGCTGTCAGTCTGTTTTATGAAGCTAATTACCTGCTTTTAGCCAGCCATTAAGTACCTTACAGAAACAGGTTGCAAAGTAACTGGAAAACACAAAAACCCCCAAATGAACAAATAAGCAAAAAACTCCCACAACCCAAACCTAAACCTAACATCAAAACAAAACCAGAAAAAAACCATCAAAAGCTAACATCAAAACAAAACCAGAAAACTGGTTGCATTAATTTTTATGGTGTTTCTTTGTCATGAAGGTTTTTGAAATCATGAAGGGAAAGCGTGAAAAGTGGCCATCTCCTGAGTTCAGTGTTTATGTGATCGGATAGCAGGTTAGCCTCACTTGGCTTCACCCCACGCCCTCCATAGCTCAAAAAAGTAGTCAGGGTTACACTGTGAACTGTTCGTGGGTTCAGGTTGGTTTTTAAATATGCCTATGAGCCTTTTCCAGTGTATCACATCCTTTCCAGCTACTGTAGAAAATTATGCTGCAGTGAGTGTATTGCCAAACATTTCAGCTACCTCAGGTCAAACTAGTGGCAAGGTGTTTTGCTGCAATTACCAGTCTGCCTCTCTGATAAATACGTGGCTGGCATTTGTTTGCAAGCCCAAGAGAAGAGCTTAAAATATCCCCAAACAAAAAAGAAAATTAAAAGCAAACAAGTGTAAACCCCTGCAAATCTGATGCTGTGCGGTCAGAACAGAATGTACCAATTTTAGTGCAGGAGAGGAAAGGCAAGGGCTGTGAGGTACTGTTTCTCACTTTACCAAGATGTGAGGAAGGGTAGATAGGGGGAAAGAGATTGGGAATGTAACCTTCTTTTGGTAGATGATCATTGAGTTCTTGACAGAATTGCTTATGGCAGTTAATGTTGTCTTGCCCCTGCTTCTTTTTCTGCTGTACTTGTTTTCCAGCCCAAATAGAATTACCCAATTTGCACAGGCTGCAAATCCGGAGTCCTTATTTAAAATTTTTATGCTCCTCCTCTGCTCTTGTGAGACCCCCCACCTGGATACTACATGCAGATCTGAGGTCCTCAGCACAGGAAAGATGTGGACCTGTTGGAGCAGGTCAACGGGCAAGCAACAAAGATGGTTGGGGGATGGAGCACCTCTCTCATGAGGAAAGGCTGAGAGAGCTGAGGTTGTTCATCCTGGGGAAGAGAAGGCTCCAGGGAGACCTTATGGCAGCCTTTCAGATCTTAAGGAGGCTTATAAAAAATAGGGAGAGGAACTTCTTTAAAAGGACAGATTGCAATAGGACAAGGGGGAACAGTTCTAAACTAAAAGAGGAGACATTTAGATTAGGTATTAGGAAGAAATTCTTTACTGTGAGGATGGTGAGACGCTGGCACAGATTGCCCAGAGAAGTTGTGGATGCTCTCTCCCTGTCACTGTTCAAAGCCAGGCTGGATGAGCCTTTGAGCAACCCGATCTAGTGGGAGGTGTTCCTGCCCATGGGAGGGGGGTTGGAACTAGATGATCTTTAAGGCACCTTCCAACAAAAATCATTTTCTGATTCTATGATTCATTCTGATGATTGGTGAAGAGCAGTTCACAGCAGGTCAGATATTAACATGTTAAGGGTTTTTTGTTTGAGAGATGACATTTATAGTGCAAATGTGTTCCTGCCTCTTCACAAACAGCTCAGTGTGAGCTTGTAATACACTGCAACTGCATGTTATGTATGTTGTAGCAAGCATACTGATATGTTGCAACTATTTTTTTTATTTAAAGTCCTTGCTTCTGTAAAAAAAGTCACTGAAGATTATACCATGTATGTTTCCTCTTTTCCGCTTCCTTTTGCAAAAGGAATTAGAAGAGCTCATTGATGGCCTTTTATTTTCACCATGCAAACCCCAGGTTTTCACAATCACATTGGAATGGTTTTGAGAGGAAATCCCTTTTCCTGTGTAAGATATCCATTGCATCACCAACTGTTTATAGCAAGAATTCCGTAATAAAGGAGATAAAAATATTTTTCAATAAAGCATAGCATTTAGTGTTATGGGAAACTACAATAAATAGTGTTCCTGTGTCTCTCTCCCTGCTTGCTTTTAAGCCGTCATTTAGCGACTGCCGTTCAGTTAATCAGGCCTCAGTACATTCTTGCCATCTTTAAGAACGAATTCTTACCTAAGAATTTGTTTTGCTTTACATTTGATCAAAAGCAGTAGTCATTTTATAGGATTATGCTTTATGGTAAATGTGAAGAATCCTGTAAGCCTAGTGAATTCTCTGTGTGTGCATCCGAAGTTAGGATCCTCTAATTACATAGACTACTTCAGCAGCTATTTTAATGTTGTTCTGAGCTGTGCAGTGTCATTACGATGTTCTTATTCTAGGTTTTTTTAAATATATAGGACCAAAATGCTGTTGACTTGTCACAGAGAATGGTTTGTCACTATAATGTTACTAAAGGAAAGCCACTGGGCTAGTTGTTTGCAGTGTTTGCTACAATTTGCACGTGAACAATTATTGTCAATGCTATGCCCAGGCATCTACATTCACACCTTTTTTTAAATTTTAAATTTCTTTCTTTTTTTTTTTAATCCTATTTTTTAACCTCTTATTAGTGGACCTGTTGGACCTGAACACAACAAGTGAAGTTTTCAAACAGCACAAGTTGAGTCAAAATGATCAGCTGATTGGTGTCCAGGATGTGATCAGCTGTCTCACCACAATCTACAGTGGACTTGAAGAGAAACACAAAGATATGGTGAATGTTCCTCTCTGCGTAGACATGTGTCTTAACTGGCTACTCAACGTGTATGATAGGTAAGAAAAATGTTTTTTTGTCACAGTGTGTACCCCCAGGAATTATAAATGATAACACCTTAAAAGATTCTTTATTATAAAGTTATCTTTTGATGTTTTTGACTCTATAATGAAAGTGCGGTTGCGTGCAATGAGATGTTTCTTATGCTGTCCTGCTCAGCACTGAACTAAGATTGCACTGCTTTTATACTACTACCACCAAAGAAGCATTGAAAGGATTTCAAGAAATGTGTATGTGAGTAGAGAGCTAGGACACTGCTTTAGCTGTGTTCCTGGGGTGAATGTTCCAAGTTTCCCAGACTGATTGCCATTCATATCAGATTCTATTTCTGGCTTAGGTGGGGACAGTTTTTTCACGTATTTTACACTTAGTTACTTGCACGCATAATCCTGGCTGAGCTCCCCGCCCCGAGTCCTCTATCGCGTGGAGGTTGTTCTGATCTCAGCACTAAAGCCTGTCTGATTCTGGAGGGTCAGCAGTGTCCTAGTTCTGGCTCAATTCCAGCATGTACAGCTCCTGCCATGGATCAGTTCTGAGGGCTGATGTTACGTGGTCCTCTGGCCCCTGTCCTGGCAGCAAGGAGCAAGTGTCCTGTATTTCCCAAGGGCATTGAGTTTGCCTCAAGAATGTTTTGGGATGCTTACAGTAAGAACTTGTGGGTTTATTTGAATACACATTTGCAGTTTCCAGGGAGAACTGAGTCTCAAAAAACATGAGAACGTCCCCTCCAGCAGCCCCCTGTGGTTTTGGCCAGTTCTTTCTGAGCCCTTGGCCCCTTCTTTCTTCTACTGGAAATTGAACTCTGTCCTCTCTGCCCTGCCCTATGTCAGCCTGCATGACCTGCAACCAATCTGCTTTAATTAAGTTGTGCTTTATAGTCATGGGTTTGTTACTTATTTTTCTTAGTGGCATTCACTATTCTTATCTCCCTTGCTGGGGTAAGATTTGGTTTCTGTCAGCTCCTCCATGCCCTATAATGTGTCTCCTTACATTGCTTCAGCAAAGGCATTTCAGGACTCTTCTGGAGCTGACTAAAGACTCAGTAGTGCAGTACAGGTTGTGGTCGCTTCAGTGTCTCTGATTGAATATGTGCTATAGTTCAGAGCTATAAACAGAATTACAAATCAGAATTTCTAAGCTCCATGAGGGTGGTTACAAAATTTATTTTCTTTCTCCCCCTTTGAAGTTGAAAAGACCGAAAGTGTTTCTTGAACAGTGATAAAAATTCTTATACCTGGCTATGCAAAAGGAAGCTTTTACTTGTAGATGTATGCATTATCTTCAGTGTGTTCACTCAGTGCCAAATTTTAGCAGTTCATAGCTTTTTGCTTTTTTCCCCTCAGAGGATTACATACCAGTTCTCCTATACTTCATGGATATTTTACTTTATTTTGATTTAGGGGAGAAGGAAGGAGGGAGCAGAGTACATAGAACCATTTATCATTTATGTGTTGGCTACTGGCATTCAGACATTGCTGTTAAATATTGTGACATTCTTGTTAGTTGGACTTCTCCTCATTACTGATGAAAAATTAGAGGGTCCATCAAATACTAACTAGGACTTCTTCCTGCAATTATTTTTATATTGCAGAGTTCTGTATCGTGAGTGAGTAAACACATCACTTGCAAATAGAGCAGTAAATCAAGTGAGGTGCTTGCCTTAATTGTTATTGGCAATTTAGAATGAGACACATAATAATGTCAGAGAATTTTTTGTAGTTACTGGTCGGGTTTTGTTTTCTTTCAGACTAAACACAAATCTGTTATATTTTCTTCAGCTTACCTTTGCTTCCTAACTTCAGTTAAAAGTCAGTTGTTTTATCTGTTTATATTTAAAATGCACTTAGCAAGCAGCAAACCTTTCTTTCAATAATGTTTCCAGTTTCTCTCATTTCCCCTTGACTGTTATGTTGAAAACACAGGGTAGATAATTCTTCAAGCCTGTTAAATACTTGAGTCTTTATTCAAAATTTGAAAAACTGAGGATGAAGGTTCAGTGAGAGAAAATTACCTTTTACAGTTGTTTCCTTGTTCCCCTTTCAAATTCACTCCAGGAAGAAAAAGAAATGCTAAAAGACCAGGCACCAATTTTAAGCTGGAGTTTTTGGTTTTGTTTTCTAAATTGGCCTTTACGAAAGAGCTAATTTGTGTCTTGGCATTTCCATTGTATATATTGCATTGGTGTTGCACATATGCAATGTGTCAAGTTGTTAAACTGCCTACAAAAACATCTGTTAGTCACATGCTGCTAACCTGAGATTTAATTGCAGATTCACAGATTAATGGCAAACTGAATAGTTCTCCAGACTTAACCTGCAGATGTCTTTGGCCCTTAAAAAGAACCAATTTATTTTTAGAAAAGGTCTATTATGTTCTGGTGTTTTCTGACACATCAGGAATGATTCATTCTGAGCTGAGGAGAGAAACACTAAAATTACTCAGTGACTTTTAACTACATCAAGGACTCAAAGGTTGTTCCAGACAGCAACATCTGCCCTTGTAAGCGTTTTCCAAACTTAAAGTTCTTTGTTTTGTCTAGTCCAGATATTTTTTTAAATGAAATTAAAGATAAATATCTTAATACTTACCATGAGAACTGTGAAGGAAATTTTTTTCTCTGCAAAATCATTTGGCTAGGTCTGTGTTTAAAGCATCCAGAAGCAATAGCTAGTGGTTTTTCTTTTGAACTCTGTACTGTCAAATTTGCTGAAATCTCCAGACATCCTTTATATAAAAAGGACTGATAGCTTTCAGTACTAATGGAATAGCTTAACACCCCTTGAAATGAGTTGTTTCTATATGTACTGATTCAGGGTGATGACTCATTTCAATTAGAATTACCCATAAAGAAACTTTTATGTGCACTGTTTAAACATTTTGCAATGTTTATCTGACTTCCTGTATTTCAACTTTTAAATTTTCTTAGGTTTTTTTTTGTAATGTTATGATGCTTTTGATAATGCCTTCTTTTAAATTGAATTTCTTTGGTACATTAGTCTGAGAAGGGTATCTTGGTATTTATGCTGACATTTTCTGTATGATCAAAGCTGTCTTTCATGATCATTCTCTGTGGCCCAATCTTCCCCTGAAGAATCACAACTTTGTTATTTATCGTTGCACTCGTACACCTGGCAGCTTCTAACACCGGGCTGAGTTAATATCCCAGGCCTTAGCATTTCAGTAAAATCTGAACTTCTGAGGAATGAGGATGAGATACCTGCTCAGTCAGCCTTAACTTTGTGCCCTGGTTTTGACAGTAGCTGATGGAAGTTTTCTGCATGCACTCCAGTTGTATCCCCTGTGTTTATGATGGCTGTTTGGATTCATGGAGCACTCAGTGGGAGCAGCTTAGCAGGCCACAGAAGCAGTAAGAAGGCTCTGGGAAGGCTGTGGCCCTGTTTAAGGCAGGAGAATGAGCTCCTTTGTCTGACTTGTCTGTGGGTGATCAAGGGGAGGCATCTGTGCTGACCTTCATTGTTCTACCGGGCTGCCTCTGGTTGCTGGGCTGTGCAGATAACTGATAGCTGCACTCCTGGTAGTCCTCAGCTGCAGTGTCAGTGTTGTCTGGGCTTGAGAGCTCTTGGACAAGAGAAGGCTGAACCGCACTGAGGTCATCTTCGTTCTCTACTTTTCCTTGCTGGTACCTGATGTTTTTATGCTGTTGTCCCTCTTCCCCCAGGGACATAGGGTTCTTCTGACTTCATGTTGTAATTTTGTTTTCCAAGGTTCTTTATTGTGCATTCCTGTTTGCAATCTCTTATATTTAATCTTGTTGCCTGTCTGACAACTTTTTTTTTAATCTGGCTAACTCCTGTGTGCAGCTGGGCCCATCACTGGTTGTCCCTTTGGCATTCACATACTTAGATAAAATGCTTCTATATATAATGTCTGTCTATGCCATCACAGTGCTACAGAATATTTGCATACCATTGTTGGTAAACAGTAATTTTTAACACTTACATTCAGCAATTTCGTATTAATTATATCCTGATTAGTACATGTATGACTTACAGGTTTCACAGGCCTCTGTTTTGGCTATGGTGTAGACTGTGTTTGCCTACCAAAGCAGTTTTGGATCCTAATTCTGTGTTAGGAAGTTGCTTAGAGAAAGGAATAGATTCAGGCTCCCTTTCATCAGGATCAGAGCAAAAAATACCTGAGCAGCTTAAAGTGGCTAAAAACCAGTATAAATTGATTTTGTAATGACAAAGATGCTTGTATTGCTATAATGAGTCTGAATAGTCTCATAATAGCTGCCGACATTTGTGGCATACGTGACCCCTAAATTTTTAGGAATTCAGGCACTAAAAAGTTTCTTCAACCTTCCCCCTGCAAGGCCTTGATTCTTAGATGTTTGTACACATAGGACAATTAGATGGTTGCCATGCAGAGGTGCCTTACAAGACGGGCTTGTGGCAAAGTAGCCTAATAGTCTCCTAGCAGGCTGAGGGAGGAGATCCTGCACTTCTACTCAGCATTGGTGAGACACATCTGGAGTGCTGAGTTCAGTTCTGGGCTCCCCAGGACAAAAGAGACATGGACAAACTGGCATGAGTCCAGTGAAGTACCATGAAGACAATTGAGGACTTGGAGTCCTTAATGTATCAGTAGAGGCTGAAAGAGATGGGACTTCTCAAACTGGAGAAGAGAAGTTTCAGGGGGATCCTATCAATGTGCGTAAATACCCAATGGGAGCAGAAGAGAAGATGGAGCTGGGCTCTTCTCAGTGGTGGGCAGTGACAGGACAAGAGGCAGGAGGCACAGCCTGAAACTTTACTTAAACATAAGAGAAAAAGATTTTTTGGTGTAAGAGTGATCAAACAGTGCCACAGGTTACTCAGAGAAGCTGTTCAGTCTCCATCCTTGAAGATACTGAAATGATGGGATGTGATCCAGGAAAACCTGCTCTACCTGACTGAGGAGAGGCATTGGTCTCTGGAGGCCCCTCCTAATCTCGGTGGTTTCACTAAGCTGGGAAAACTGAAACCATTGACTTGGAAATGTCAGGACTACAAAGTCTGTAAGCTTGATGGGAGAGAGGGAGTGTGTGTGGCATTTGGTTTTGGTGTGTTGGGATTTTTACTGTATATCTATCATTACAGTGCTAATATTTTTCTGTTTCCAAGAAAGAGACTAGGGGTGAATATGTTGCTCTTTCAAAAAATGTAATATTGCAGGCTTCGTAATATTATTTATGTTATTTATTGAGAAAATGATTTTTTTGTGAAGGAAGTTTTTCACAGACCCTACAGAAATCTCCTGAAATCAGGAGAAGCTTGAAGCCTTGACATACGTGCCCTGATCTCATAGCTGCAAAGTCTCACTTTCTGTCTTTAATAAACAAATGATGTGGTCGGTCCTGAGTTAAATCAAACCCAAATGAATGTTCACTTTTTTTTCTGATGAATGTAAATTTAAAACACAAACAATCCTACACAGGAAAGAATAGGGAAATAACTTTATCAGGGTGTAAAATGAGCCATTTAGATGGCAAGGTATGCCAGAATGATGTAGTGTCTGTGATTGAAAGAGGTAATTTGAAGCTAAGCTTGAATATATAAAAAGGTGGCACTTTTATAACATTCTGGAAAATTGGGTCCTGATTTTCCGTCTAGGCAGTAAAAGTAATAGATGTTTTTGATTAATTTGGCAATAATTCCTCTGTACCTCTATTCCATCTTATGGAATGAAGATACTGCTGTCTAGTGTTACTAGATTAGATGATGTTGTGAAGAAAAATGCATTAATATTTCTAAGTTGCTTAGCTAATTTATCAAGAACCCAGGAGTAAATTAATAATTTTGTATTCAGCACAACATTTGTGAAGTAAATCAGAGAGTAGACCATATGCTGAATGGATAGGATAGAAAGAGAGATGTAATAACCACTCCAGAAGTAATTAAAGTATTTATAACTTCTGTGTGGCAGAAAGGACCAAAGTAAGGTTTGAGGGGATGTTAAATTTAGTGTTATCTTACTTGTTGGTGAAAGACCCAGCTAACCTTATGTGTGTAATATACACTGTTTAACTATTCTGGTGGGGGTTTTTTATGCCACGTCTCAGTTAAAGACAAATTGTGTCATATTTATTCATGTTTGAAAGAAGAAAGAATTTTTAAGAATACGTTTCTGCATCGATCTTTTGAACTTTAAAACTGTCCTTTTCCGTATAAGGTGGGTTTACCGTTTTAGTATCTTTTTGAACAGCATTTGTCTTGCAGGCTTATCATGACTTGCTTTGGTGCCACTGGTCTGTTCTCAAGTTGGTTTTTAGGTTTGGACATACTTTTTTTCGTGCTAGACAAGATGAGCCTGAAGTCACATTGCTTAAAAGGAGTAACTGCTCCACATCACTGAATTAGTGCATGTGGTTGCCTATTTATGTCGCGATATTGTGTACGTCAGAACATTTTAAACATAAAACAAGGGGGGAAAAAGGGAAAAAGAGAATTAATTACCGTGGTACAAAAACGTGGTTTTATTTTGCAGTCCTTGTGTTTCACGCTGAGTAATAGGCCTTCCTGCTGTGTGCTCATGTATTTTTTTCTGTGTATATCACATCAATAAATCACTTTGAGAACTTTGCAGAGCTAAATGTCTGTTCCTTTTGTAGTAATACAAGCCGTTTTGACACGTAAACCACTTGGAAGGCAAGCTGAGCTTTTGTAAGGGAAGAATTCTTAATGTGATTTGTAGTGGTTTGTTTTTTTTTTCTTTGAGATCTGAAGTATAGTTGAAATATAACTCTCCAATGTCTTTGTATTTTTTAATAGACTTGAGTTGGAATGAAATAAAATGAAACTGCATTAAATTGTCTTATCTTTATAATTTCAGTGGCCGAACTGGAAAAATTCGAGTGCAGTCCCTGAAAATTGGCTTGATGTCTCTTTCTAAGGGCCTTCTGGAAGAGAAGTACAGATGTAAGGAAGAATTTCTTTTACAAAATACTCTATGTAATTAAGCCATGTACAATGACAAAGCACCTAGCAAAATTTGTGGTAAAACATTTCTCGTGCCTGTTGCAAGGCAGTTTTCTTTTGAGTAAGTAAAATAGAATTCTTTTCATTACCACCGGTGACAATGGTTAAAGTAGAATTTCTGTCTTGACTGGAAGGTGTTGCTGTCAATTCTGAGTTGTCAGAAGTCACAGTACTGCAGTCCTCAAAAGAAAAGGAGACTATAGCTGTGTGCAAGATAGAGAAGTATTATATTTGATTCTCTTCTCTCTCACATATGTGTATGATCTGTTTAGGGAAAAATCAAGCAAGTTAATGCTGATTACATCAGATTGATATGGCTGATAAAGCAAGGAAATACATCGAAATCCTGCAGTTGTATTTAGTGCTCTATGGGAAAGACTATCTGAACTTTGAAAATGGTTTTCCAGTATATATGCTTTCTGCCAGAATTGCACAATGAAAGTTTAAATTATATTTATTTTAGTAATCTCACAAGCTGGAGAAATACTGAGTAATATAAAAATATTTCACAAAAATAAATGCAGGAGCAGAAGAGGATTGAGTGACCTTGTGGCAAACCCCCCCTTACAAATACAGAAAAAAGTATTAATATTAGAGCATTCTAGATGATGGATATTTACATATTATGCACATAATCTTAAATTTGCTATTCTTTTCAGTAGTTCCTTGACTCATTTTGGAAACACATGAAAAAAAAATATAGAGAGACTGAATTTGCTCCATATACCTTTGGAGCTGTGCAAAAATTTCTGCTTTCCTTAAGAGCATTTGTAAGCAATCTCGTAAACTTAGTTATTAACATTGAGCAAAAGTAGAGGTATTCTGTGCATTGGGACGTATTTTGACATCTGAATGACACACCGAGACTTTGGGTTTTTTAGTTTCCTTCTGTCATTTGACATATATGTGAAGTGTATGTGAAGTATTCCGTAACTAAAAAAGAGTTTGGCAGACATACCTTTGTTCCATAATGACGATTCAGAGGGTAATCTGCTGTTCTGTGTGAAATAAAAAACTTTCATAAAGTGTAGGAGTTAGGCTGTGGATGATAAACTGATAATCCTAGGAAAATATAGTTTTAAAAAACCTCCAAAACCTGAGAATACTCACATTAAATTGCTATTGGTAATCCATTAGTATACAGTTGCCAAATACAGGCACTGAAGCAGAATAAGGAAAGTACTAGGGCAGCATCATATTTATGTTGTTGCTTTGTGTTTAGTAGTAAAATGGCAGCTGATGTTGTCTACAGATTTTACATCATTTATGTCAATAAGATGGACTTTTACTCTGAAGGATGCTGTGAGAAGTCCTAAAAAAATTAGCAGAGAATAAGTCTCAGAAAACCAAGTGATGGTAACTTCAACCTGAAATACATCTGAAATAAAAGTAGTTGCTCTCCTTCTCAGAGTAGAGAATTAATAGTCAGATAATGCATCCTTTTTGTTGTAACTCCTGTTCTGATCAGTGTGCCAGGCTTTGATATCTCTGTTAGCTTTATTGTCCTTATGAACCTTAAAATTGTCACAAAAAAATTCTTCAAAAGAAATTTTGCTAAAGGAGGAAGTGTGTGTCAGGTACTGTTCTTGGCTTGCAGTGGCTTTGAAGTCAGCGTTTTGGGGTCCTCTGGGATGAGCTGTCACAGACTCATCTTTGATATGAGCTCTTTTACTTGTTTTGATTTTGTCATACCCTACTAATCATCTCTTGTTGAGAGAAACTTTGTCATATCGACTGAGTTTTCAGTCCTCGAGTGAAAATTGTAATGGAATTCCTAAGTATTTTCAAGGAAGTCAGTCACTTGGAAGAAAAAGCAGGACCCCCAAACATGGGTGCTTAATACTAATTACCTGCCTTCTGATTTTTCCCTTTCTTGGACCAGCTCCTGGCATTTGCTTCTCCTTTTGGCTGTTTCCTCTAAGCATTTCTGAGGCGTTGGCAATCACAAGCTCCTCTGAGAGTGACGGTCATCGGACGGTTGCAGTGAGAGCTCTTAGCAGAGCCCAGACTGTGCCTTAAATGCTGTAGCCTTGGAGAGGCTCTTCTAGAGTAGTTAGTAGTAAAATAAGTTTTAAAAACTTTTAAAACTTTTAAACTTTGTTTTAAAAACTTTTGGATGAACCCTTCATTCTTTTGTAAAACTCTTGAGCAGAATGCTTGCTGCTCAAGTGTTCAGCCTTCCTAGAGACTGTATGTTCCTTTCCAGTATAGGTAGGATCTTTTCACTTGACACATTTTAAAAAAAAAAAAAAAAGTTTTGACAGAGAAATTTCTGTGATTTTTTTATTTTTAATTTAATTAAGCTTCTTTTTAAGATTCTAGACTTCAGGGTTGACGTGAGAATGGATCTTTAATTAATTAAAGTCCCAATTGCTTTAGAGGAAACATTGAAGCCTCCATTAAAGAATGCCTATTCTTGAAAATGTTTAAGACATGCTTAACTTCAAGCACATGCCTGGGTGCTCTTGAGAATAAAAATGGACCTGCAAAAGTAATTCAGTAACTGTGAGCTGCTTACATCTATGCTTTAGGGCAAGGAGTCTCAGGCTTCTTTTCTGGTGTTGAGGCCAATATCGTAGTCTGGCTGTAAACCATGTTATTCTCTGCTTTCTCTTCTGACCAGGAGGGTCACTTGTGAGCTACATAAGAAAGAAAGGAGTGCAGGTAAAAGTGAAATGCACACAAATGCAAACATCCAAAGCCAAAACTGGCAGCAGAAACAGAAAAAGACCCATACGGAGTTTTTTACAGTGTGTAGCTTTTGGGTCATATCATTTAATGTATAAAATCTGTATGATTTGAGATGAAAAAGAAGGGCTACTTGATAAATCTCATCTTCAAATCAGTTCACTTTTCAAGTGATATACAACATCCTTGGAATGCGGTGGTTTTTTTTTTTTACTATTACGTGTTTATGTTGTAAATTTTCCAACCATTTGGAACTAACTAAAAAAAAAAGAAATTAGTAAGTGAATTCTGTTTGTGACAATGCAACATAAAATGTGCGTTGTGGACATCTTTCTACTAACTATCTTATTATAATTTTGATAGGAATTTAATAAACTTTTCAATAATTTCAAGCATCTCTTTCTTTATCAACCATCAAGTACATTTTTTTCAGCTTGTCCGGCTAAGTTGCAGTTTGAGTCCCACTGGCTGTAATCCTCAAAATACTAGCGTGAGGTGAAATTTATTTGCCTGATTTCTCTTTTCCTAGTTTCTTTTTTTTTCATATGACTCAGGTCTGAATAATCTTTTCTGTGCTTCCTCAGTCATTCTTCTTTGGTAGAGTCCATTATCCAGTTTAACCTTTATATCAATGCATTTTATGTTGAAACGCCTTTAGTGTGTATATACATGTTAACAAACTCCATTTAAAAGAGTTTGTGGCTTTGGAGATTGCTGGTGGGTGATGTATGGGAGTCCCTTTTCCCACTGTGGTGAGTAGGGTGTGTAGGTGCTCCCTGTCAGAGCTAAAACAAGCTCTCCTCCATCCGCCACTTGAGAGTGGCTCTTGCCATGCCTCCCTTGCCAGGGAATAGCTCATGGGTTATTTGAAGTAGGTAGGCCAGATAGCAAGAGCATTCTCCCTTTCCATGGCTTCAGTTTAGGAGCTTCTCCTCCTTCTCCTCCTGTGTGAAGGCATTGAGGTGTTTGGGAAAAGAGGGTACCATCCATGGACTCCCTTGCACCTGGACAGTCTGATTGTGGCACAGCTGCCAGTGTTAAGAAACAAATAAATTGGAAGAGTTTGAACTCTACAAAGGTATTTGCTGCTTTCCTCCTAGCTAATCACTGTGCCTATTCCCTCTTCTGTCACATCGTTTTCCTCTCTTTACCAGTTCCACAATCAACTGAAGTTTTAAGGTTTAGGAAATTACTTCATCTGCCTCCCAGCTCCAGCAGTTACTGAATTGTTCTTCTTTTACGGCCTGTTTCCACTGTAGACTGATGCAAACAGAAAGAATAAGACTAGGTTTTCTTTTTTCCTTTTTCTTTTTTTTTGTTTTTTTTTTTTTTTAATACTGTCAGTTTTTTAAAATAACTCTTAGAAATTGAAAAACTGTCCCATCCTCAGCTGAAGAAGATAGCCAGGATCTGGGATTGCCAAGAGGAGCCTGCAGCTGTGCAGTATTAATTCTGTCACTGCTATTGTCTGTGTGGTTTTTTTTCCTCAACACTGAGTGGACAAGATGCTGTAGGTGCTCTTTGACTAGGCAAGAAAGGGGTGAGAAAAATACAATAAAATCTAAATATTAGTTCAGTCATCTAGATTTTTATCTTTTGAAGATCCTTTCTGCTGCTTTTGCCTCCTTTGAGAAGAAAAAAAAAGTGTGCCCAGACTGTCTGATGCACACTGACAAAGCTTGACAGTTGCTCCAAATAAAGGGCAAAACAATTTACACCATAATTCTTGAGTTACTCAAGAGTTACTCTTGAGTGTTTCTGAACAAAGGTTGTCTTTTTCTCGATCAGAAGTGCAGTCAGACTGAATTTTCAAATTTCATTTATTTCTAATTTATTAGTGGTTCTTCTGATGGGAAACATGAAAAAGTAGAGTCATAATATAAATGGATTCCTTTTTTTTTAAGATTATTTGGAGCTTTAATCCAAGCCAGTCACTGAGTGCAGAAGGAGATTGTAAAAACCAGCTGGAATGAACATAAGAATTTGATTCCATTTCTTCTGTAATTTGTACCAATCACAGAATTTTAAAATATTTCTTAGATAAACTCGGCATTTAAGATGTTTTCAGGAAAGATTATTCTTTTGACTAAATGTTAATGTACACAGCTACAGAGTTCATAAATCAAATTTATTGACAGAAACATTAACATTTTTAGCTGAGCATTTTAACAATTAAAATTGTCCAATCGAAGAAACGTGCTAAGAAAGCACTTGAGAAATAGTAACTTTACTGCTGACAGGCCTATTAACTTTGTGGTTTACTGTGAGTATAGATACAAGCAGTATCTTCCTTCCCAGTGCCTGTATCTGGAAAAATTTTCCCGATCCCTTTCAGCATCAATTTTTTCTGTCGTTAGAGTCATCCTGGTTCATCTGCTTGGGG
Organism: Mohoua ochrocephala; assembly: GCA_013398855.1. Taxonomy (NCBI): domain Eukaryota; kingdom Metazoa; phylum Chordata; class Aves; order Passeriformes; family Acanthizidae; genus Mohoua; species Mohoua ochrocephala. Next base: position 446,440 of record VZTA01012010.1, read on the forward strand.
CTTGACACCTACCTAAGGAAAATGGAATCAGTGAAGGAAAAGTACATGGAAGCAGACATGGCTATCCAAGAAGAAATGTGATTATTGTTAAGCTCAAGTTGTCTTTCTGGCTGCTGCTATCGTTTTAAGCTATTTCACATGGCCAGTTGTGACTTGTGGTACCTTCCAGTCTCAGTTCAGAGTAATCATGCTTCTGTCCCCAACCAACTGAAGCATGACATAGTTTTTTAGCATAAGATGTGGATTTCTGAAATATTATTTCATTCTTCGTGGAATCATAGAATAATTTGGTTTGGAAGGGGCTTTAAAAGGTCATCTAGACCAACTCCCTTGCGATGAGCAGGGTCATTTTCAGCTGGATCAGGTTGCTCAGGGCCCTGTCCAATCTGGCCTTGAATGTTTCCAGGGATAGAACATCTACCACCTCTCTGGGCAACTTGTTCTAGTGTCTTGCTACCCTCATTGTAAAAAATGTCTTTCTTAATATCTAGTCTAAGTCTGCCTTCTTTTAGTTTAAAACCATTACTACTTGTCCTATTGCAGCAGGCCGTGCTAAAAGCTTTGCTCCCAGCTTTCTTATAAGTCCCCTTTGAGTACTGAAAAGCCACAATAAGGTCTCTCTGGAGACTTCAGGCTGAACAACCCCAACTCTCTCAGTCTTTCTTCAGAGGGATGGAACATCTCTCTTATGATGAGTTTTTTGGCCTTCTTGTGGATCTGCTCTAACAGCTCCTTGTCTTTTCTGTGCTGGGGACCCCAGATCTGGACTCAGTACTCCAGGTGGGGTCTCACAAGGGCAGAGTGTGCAGAATCACCTCCCTCACTCTGCTGGCCATGCTGCTTCTGATGCAGCCCAGGATACGGTTGACTTTCTGGGCTGCAAGCGCACCTTGTTGGCACATGTCCAGCTTTTCATCTGCCGTAACCCCCAAGTCCTTCTCCACGGGGCTGCTCTCAATCCCTTCATCCCCCAGCCTGAACTGATCCTGGGGGTTGCCCTGACTCAGGTGCAGCACCTTGCACTTGGCCTTGTTGAACCCCATGAGGTTCCCAGGGACCCACTTCTCGAGCTTGTCCAGGTGTGGATGGCATCCCATCCTCCAGGTGTGTCAGCTGCACCACTCGGCTTAGTGTCGCTTACAGACCTGCTGAAGGGGCACTTGATCCCTTCATCTGTGTTATTAATGAAGATATTAAATAGCACTGGTCCCAGTATGGACCCTTGAAGGACATCACTTGTCACTGATGTCCATCGGGACTCTGAGCTGTTGATCACTACCCTCTGGATGTGGCCATCCAACCCATCTAACAGTCCACCCATTGAATCCATCTCTCTTGAATTTAGAGAGAAAGGGGGGACTGTGTCAAAAGCCTTACAGAAGTCCAGAGAGGTGACATCCATGGCCATTGCCTTGTCCACTAATGTAGTCACTCTATCATAGGAGATCACTAGGTTTGTCAGGCAGGACTTTTTGCTGGTGAAGCTGTGCTGCCTCAAATCACCCTCCTGTCCACCATGTGCCACAAAAAGCCATATGGTTTCATTTATTTGGCCTTATTTTTCTCATGTGTATGGTTGCGAATCAAGATTAGATGAAGGTAAACCCTTGTAAGTGGGACAATGGCCATTTGTAACCATAACACTAATACAGAAATTAAAAGCTTGAGCTGCAGCATTACTGAAGGAAAGGAGATGTACATGGAAATGGAATGAGATGGTGTCTTTTTTTGGTGTTGCAGACCTCTTCAAGGAGGTGGCAGGCCCTACAGAAATGTGCGACCAGAGGCAGCTGGGCCTTCTGCTTCACGATGCGATCCAGATCCCACGGCAGCTTGGGGAAGTGGCAGCCTTCGGTGGCAGCAACATTGAACCCAGTGTGCGCAGCTGCTTCCAACAGGTAAAATAAAGACCTTCATGTGAAGAACAAAACAAAACCAAACTCTCTCTAAAGTCTACAGATTCGCTTTTACATGATGATGTAAAAAGAAGAGAGGAATATAAAAACATCCACTGAGTTTTGAACAGAAATGGATATGCTCCTGCAACTAAGTATGGGAAATTCATGTGAAAATGCAGATGTAAGAGATGGTTTACAGTTTAGGAGAGGATCAAACAAATTATGTTTAGCCAAAAGAATTTATAAATCTTCATGATTCTGACAGTGTTCGCTGCTCTAAAAGCTGTTAAAAAAATTTGTAACAGCCAATTATCCTGCTTTGCATTGTTCAAAGCAACGTGATACTGTGAGAACAACGTGCTTTTCCGTGCTGGAACAAGACATGATCTCAACAGAACAAGCAAATGATGTTGGTAGTAATTTTTGACCTTGTGCACCAGGAAATTATTTAGCATTATGTTACTGACAAAAGACCTTGCAGTTGCATGAAACTTCAAGCGTGGTCATTTTTATATTGCGAGCCTGCCTGCATGGAATAAAGCTCTTGCAGCCTGCTGTGCAGCTCCACACTACATGCAGGGGGTTAATGAGGCTGCAAGGAGTGTCTGTCTGTTTAAAGAAGATGAGAATTAAAAACAGGGTTTTGTAATGGAACACAACTAACTCTGACTTTTTCAAGGATGCCTAAGGCTCCAACTGTTAGTTAGTGATAGCTATACTGCTTCAGTGCATTATTTTTGTGAAAGCAGCTTATTTGACCATTGTCAGAAATTGTATTTGGATTAAAAATACACCGTGGCTTATATAAAATTACTAACTTGAATGTTTCTGATTTTATTGAATTGAACATTAAAGATTTTTTGAACTTTCAGAGGATTTTCTTTTGCCATTCTTTCATAGAGATTTCTACATTTTTCTCCAGAGCTTTGAAACATAAGTTTCATTTCTGGATTCAAGTGATTAGAATTGAAAGAGTGTTTGTCCAGGCCATTAATAATTTGGTAGATACTTATGGAAGTTGGTTTGACCGATTAACCATGTAAAGCTTCCCCTGATGTTTTAACATTGCTGCTTCAGACAATAAGGGATGGTGCTTGACATATCCATCGCTGGCCTTGAGTGGTTGGAGTCATATTGAAATAAATTATTCATTTGTTAGTCGCAGACTTTCTGTGTGACAGAGGAGTGATCTTTATGTCCCTCAAGGATCTGCCCCATCTCCCATGCTGTTCAATTATGGGTAGGGGGTACTAGCAAGATAGTGTTTAAATACTTGATGTGTATTACAATTATACTTATAATGAGGCTGCATCCCTCATCTCACATGAATAGTTCAAGTTCAGTCCCTGGTCATTAGGAGAGCATAGAGAAAATGTGCAGCTGCATGTCAGTTGTCTCAGCCCAGTGAAAACAAGTATTTTGTTGGTGAGGAAGAAACGCTCTTTTTTTTTTCATGCTTCTCCCTCTTACTGCCAAAAATGAACTTGGACCATGAATAGGTTAAGAAGCCTAGCATTGCTTTCCATCATGCGTTGCCATTTAAGAATAACTTTCATTTTAAGATTTATTTTATTGCTTCCATTGAGCTCAGAAATATGACCTCTGCTGTTATTGCTGACAAAGTTGATGAATACAATACTTTACAGCTAGGCTTCTCTAGTGGTTACAACTTAAAGAAGATGTGGAAGTGTGTTTGTTTGCTTCTTAAAACAACCATGTTAATACATTAGCTCTGCTATATTCTTGAAGTGATTGCCTATAAATGGCAGATTCCTTTCTTGTTCTTTATTTGCCTGTTTGTTTGTTTGTTGTGTGTGTGTTATGTTTAATGTGCTAACTAGAAAGAATACCCTGGGCTTAGAACACAGTAAAAAATCAATACATACATGCAAACACTACTGTCTTTTAGCATTTCGTCATTAATCTTAACTCAGAAGACAACCATGTCTTCAGTATGTCTGAACTGCAGAATGTGCTTCCCTTTCATGCTCATACTTATTTTTCAAGTGCTTTCAGTGGAAAGATGGCTTTACTATGCACTCTGATACTTCTTTACTTTGTCTTCCATCTTTGTTACCATCTGTCTACTCTACCACGGCTGTTTAGCCTTTGTTTTTTTAATTTTCATTTTAATTGAAGTTATTTCTTGTATCCTGTAAATGGTTTTGGATTAACTTGTCATGGAAAGAATTCATGCAGGCTGTTGGGGTTTTTTTCCATAGAATTCTGAGGAAAATCTACTTGTGGGTGTCTGTTGTTTTGTTGTTTGTTTGGTTTTTTTTTTAATTTGGATGTGGTTTTCTTCTCTCCGCAGAACCACAATAAGCCAGAAATAACTGTAAAGCAATTTATAGATTGGATGCGCTTAGAACCACAGTCTATGGTGTGGTTACCAGTTCTACACCGTGTGGCAGCTGCAGAAACAGCAAAACATCAGGCCAAGTGCAACATCTGTAAAGAGTGTCCAATTGTTGGATTTAGGTAAGAGGAGGGGTGTTAGGTGCAATGTTTCTCTGAAAATATCCACATTTTTAAGTCTTCCAACAAGTGAAGTTCTTTCTGTCTGTTTTTCCACTGTTTGCCTTCTTTAAGATGGGATCTGTCACCCGTGGTGAGGCCACAGTGTGGCCTGAGCCAGTGCAGTTCTGGCTCGTGGAGCGCTACTGTTAGACACTCAGTGGTCCTGTGGCTGACAGAGGTACAGGGTGGGCTGTCATCAGATGGTTTTGGATTGGTGGATCCAAGGGACAGCAAATGAAGTAAAAATGCAGCCCATGTGTTCTGTAAGCGTAAGATCAAAAGGAGGTGTTCAGTAAGAAGAAATGTGGACTGACTGCTCTCCTGCATAAGGCTTGGGAAACTGGCTTGTGCCAGGCCGTATAAAACACCCTTCAACATCAATCTTTCCTTGCTTAAAGCAAACACTGATATGTTGCTGTGATGAGACTTGCAAAGTCCCTGTCTATGTCCCTGAACATAATCTAGCTTTTGTCTTTTCAAAAAAAGGTGTGAATTCTAAAAGAAAAGATTACATGGGGAATATTCTCCGTGTTAATCTCCTTAACTGTAGTTGGTACCCTCAGGAAGTACTGTTATGACTAACATGCATTTGTGCATTGATTGCTCCGTGGTATAAAGTGATGCAACCCCCACCTCCAAAATCTGCAGTAGGGGCTAGAGCTGGACTTAAGCATAACTGGCTTTTTCCTCTACTGTGGTCATGGAGTCTAATGTATTATCTAGGAAAAATGTAAAGCAGTCTATCATGTAAGTGCTTCTAAGATTTTTCTTTAGACATCTAGGCAGATGAGTAATTTTTGTTCATCGTGCTCTGTCCTCCATCTTTCTGTTATTTTAGAGGATAATAATGTGAATCCTGAGGTCAAGTTCATCTTGCCTAGTTTTAGGAATGCTGGCTTTAGTCAATCTTACAGGATCAAGTTAACAATCCTCTTTTTTTTTAAATTTTAAATATAGGTATTTGAGTATTTGCAAAAGTAATAAATCTGATCAAACTTTGTTGCCTGTCTTAAGAGGAGATGAAATTCTCTAAATGTTCTTCTCTTTATTAGTGTCTGAGGAAACATAGAGTGACAAAGCTCTAGCTCAGCTATGTTATAGTTGTCTAAGTTGTGCTATGTGTAGGGCGGCAGAGAGATAGAAAGGAAGAGAAGGGAAGAAAAGGACCCATTTAGAATGGGTCATTCTAAATAATTTCTATGATGAAGTTAGAGATCTGCAACAACAAAAACATCTAGCATCATAGCAGAAGGTAAATGTGGCCATTTAATGCACAGGCTCTGAGAAAAGATTATGAACAAGTTGGATCAGCATCTTTTAAAGTGAACCTTTACATTTATAGACACATATTCTCTTGCAAAACAAAACATAAAACTCAACAGGGGAAAAGTGTAGATGGGTACTGAAAACTGCTCTCAGGAAGCAATTTAATTTAAACTTTAACTATTCAGTAGCTATTCAATTTGGTTCAGTTAGCTCATTTTAGTTGCATACAAATGATATAACCTCATCCAGTCAGAACAACCATAGCACAGAAACAGCGGGTGGAATCTGGAACTGAATTGTTGCTTTAGTCTAAATAAATAAATAAATCACGGTGATTGCATTTAGTGCAAGGGATCCTGTAGAAGTTTGTTACCGTATTTATACATACACGCTCTTAAAAAAAACACCAAAAGTAAACAAATCCTTTTATATTTTTAACTGAATTTTAAATTTTCTTAAAATTCATGAATTCTCAAGAATTTAATTTTCTGAGATGTGTGTAGAATTTCTGAGCATCAAAATGATTTACAAACATTTAATTTAACTGTTCGGTGTAAAAACAAAAATAAACCAGTCTGGTTTATAAATTTTTTTTTGAGATATCATCTGAATAGTAAATAGAGGAAAAGAAAAACTAAAGCAATAGCTTACAGTCAGTAAAAACTTTAAAATTATAAATTCTTCCCAGTCCGTCTATGAAGCTGATGCCTGTAGGATTTTCTGCATCAAAGCGACTTTGGCAGCAGGTGATTGACAATGGCTCTATATTGATATGGAGACAGGAACTTTTAAATACTCAGTGAGGCGTGTAGTGTAGGAAGGTTCTGGGAAGTGGGCTCAGAGGGCTGCAGGTTTCCTGTGTCTCCTGCAGCTGCTGCAGTGGCACTGGGGTCCCTGGGCCTGCGGCCGTGATGAGCGTTGGCCGTGCCACGTCCTGGTTGTGCACACCCACACACTTCAAAATTCTCTCTGAGCTACAAACTCACTGTGTCCTTATGTTGCTGCTGCTGAAAAGCAGGTGACACCATTTCAGAGAGTAATTTGCTTTGTGAGGCTTAATTAGAAGTAAAGCTCTAATCACTTTGTTTAATGTCCCCCCAGGTACCGGAGCTTAAAACATTTCAACTATGATGTCTGTCAGAGCTGTTTCTTTTCTGGCCGTACAGCAAAGGGGCATAAATTGCATTATCCAATGGTGGAATATTGTATACCTGTGAGTACCAATTTACTCAGTGTTTCTAATGAATAACAACCATTATTTGAGGTCTAAAATTCTTTTCACAGTGTTTGTTACCTATCCAGGATTTCTTTTTCATTTGTTTAAAATGGGTTGTCTTCCTTCCTTTCTCTTTGGAAGGCATCAGGAACTTTGCAGGTTTTGGTGATTTTATGTGGGGAACGTTTGGATTCTATAGAAGTGGGTAGCAATATCCACCTCTGAGAGAACTTAAACTTCACTTCTGATTGGTAAAACAAAGCTTGAGTATTAAATGTAACTGCTGTTCTTGTATACTCGCATATACACACTGTAAGGGGAAGAACATGTCAGAGAAAAAGGACTCACTTTACTATTGCTATACCATGGCAAAGAGTATTTAATATTCTAGTAATGCACATTAATATTTTTAGGGGGTTGTGATATTTGGTTTTGGGTCCAGCATTTTGCTTCATGAAAATGTGGTTAGAAATAGATTGTGTTTCATTCTGTTGTGTAATTACTATTTACTGGGATACGTAAAAGTTGGTGTGTAGCTGGGAAGAAATAAACAGAATTGATAGTTTCTAAGCAGAAATGGTGTGAGATGTTTACCAGCAGTAGCTAACACAAATTAATTTTATAACACAGTATTTTCCTAATGATGTTTCAAGCACAATTTTCTAAGGAGATTCCTGGGAGTCTTTCTTAAGTGAAGGAGTGGCTGTGTTGCTACATGCAAATACCACTCTCACTTTTTTTATCAGGTAGTTGTTTACATTCAAGAATTTTAACTCAGTCAGAAATAAATTAATAGGATAATTGGTGTGTATTCTATACAACAGTCGTGAGAGGTCTGTATGCTCAGAAAAATTCAGACCAGAGTGTAACTAGAGGTGATTCAATGGAATTATTTCAGTTTTCAATAGTGTTACAAGATTCTGTGGGTCCTTATGGTAGCAAAAATTCATTGAGTTATTTGAGTCTTTTGCTGTAGTTGTTGGACTTATTACCTGTGTTTTCCCTCTCTTTTTCATTTGGCGTGTCTCCTGTAATGGAGTTCAAATTCTGTTAATAATGTTTTTACTTCATTATGCCCAGAAAAAACCATGAGTTATGTTAATGTATTTTCATTAATTCTATAACCAAATTTTAGGATTTTATTGATAATTTGGCATGTCAGGGTATACTCTGAAGAATTTTTTTTAAATGGATTTGTTGTTTTTTCAGCTGGTTTTAGTGTTTATTATATTTTTTCACATGAGTGTTCTAACCTCAGGATCTGGAGGTCTATGATTAGACATCATTAAAAATTCACCTTTTTTTTCTCCTTATAAACCTCATCTTTAGTGGAACAGAAATGTTGTTTGTTACTGCCTATAATATGCAGAAAATTCAGAAATTGAGGTGTAAGGGGTGTTGAAATAGATAATGCTGCTGGTCTGCAGGATAAGATATCCTTCCTGTTGAGTTAGTCAAATACAGATTACATCTGGTATGGAGTATTGTACTTTCCCTAGAACAGGATGGTGTATTTCTGATGAGTTCCAGGTTTTGTCTGAAGCAGCAGATTTGATATCTAAGAGGAATTTTCAGTTCTTGTTAAACAAGTTCACATTATGTAACTGTGAGCCATCTCATTTTCAAGTGAAGGCTGAGAAACTGGAAAAATACATTCTGGAAATGGCTGGAATCCTCTCTGTCCCTGGGAATAGGGATGGCTTGTAATATAATGAAGATTTCTGTTACTGCTGCAGAAAGTATGTAGTTTTAAAGCAATCTTAGGTGTAAAATAAGGTAACATAAGGCAAAAGTCCCTTCTTTCCATGAAATATAGGAGGAATGAGGTGAATCCACTGTGGGATAGTAAGGGGAGTAAAATGACATTCTTGATTAGAGTGAATGAGGGAAGGCCAGTGTATAAGGGGGAAGGGAAGGAACTTGGGGCAGTTTTAAGGAGAGCAGAATAAAAGAAATGGCATGTAATTTAGGTGACGCATAAAATTAGAGGTCCGGCATTGACCCCTGTTAATTTGGAAGCTGAATATGAGAGCTGAAATTTTACTTGGGTCCTGATGTGAGTACACTCTGCTACCTCCATTTCTGTAAAAATAAATGACCCATTATATGAACAGACCTACATGCCTGTTAGACTTCCATAATCACTACCCACATGCAATCTATTTTAACAAGTCTTCTCTGGTCTAGGTCTGGAATAAAGAATTGATTTCACAAAAAGAATCCTGTATTATTTATTCTTACTATTTGTAGTAATGCACTATGATTGGTATACTAACTTGTTGCTAAACCTCTCTACAAATTGAACTCATTAAATACAATACAGTAGTCAAGAATTGCAAAATTTTTTTGCAGTTATTAGAATAGCTTATACGTTTAAATGGAATAGTGCCTGAAAAATAGCATAGACCTGGGTCTGTGAAATAAAAGTACCAAAGGCCACTGAATTGTTCCTTAGAATCCATTATATTACAGTACAAATAGCTTGAACAGGAAGAGCGCATCTACTCTACCTTTTCAACTAAATTCAAAGGCTGTTGATGTTAAAAGGTTGCTTTGTTGGCCAGTGGTGAAAAGCAGCGTACAAATGCATGTACTCATCAAACTGCGTTAATAAAATCTAGCTTCACTTTCTTACTGCTAATGCATATTAATGCGTTTTTATCAAGAATACTAGCAACAAACAGGTTGAAAAAATGCTTCCATTACTTAAGCTGACATTTAGAACTGGAGCTTAGTCACAGATGGAGGGAAGACCATTTAATTGTCTTCAGGTGAGCGGTTCAGTGTAAGGTATAAAGGGATTTCTCAGAAGCACAGTAAGTTCTTATTAAATGTAAAATAATTTGGAGAATGGCTTTAGGAAAGTGTTCTCCATTTTAATGAGTTTTGTGATATTTGCATTGGGTAAGAATTGCTTCATAATTTCAGATTAGGACCATTTACTCCACATGTATGCGGTAACTGCATTCTAACCTGAAATGCCATTTTGCATTTGTCCTAGCTTGCAATTTAGTTTTCTTGATGCCGAAAATTTAAAAAAAAAAAAAAAAAGAAAAACCTCATTATAATGACTTCAGTTATGTCTTTTCTTTCATCCAGGATTTAGAGATGGGTGTGAGAAGCATCTGAAAACATAATTCTCTCTTAAGTAGTAGAAATGCAAAGTTATTCCAGTTTATTTTTCACCTTTACATAGTCTTTCTCTGCAAAGATGGAGAACTAAGATTTTAAATGTAGAATTTTACACAGAAGTGTAAAAATATTCTTGGATTTTCCTAGCATCTAATTTGGAAATAGTCCTACAAAACTACCTTCATGATTTATTTTATAGATTTTTTGGAATCGAAATCCTCTCAATAGTGGCACTTGTGTTATATTTAATGTTATTAAATTAATTTCTGTGCCAATGGATCCTTTGAATTTCACATGGAAATATTTACTGCATCAGTTTTCTTTCTCCAAACTGTTTCCATTTTGCATTCCTATATTCCACAGCAAGGAATATAAAAAGAAGCTTTTCTAGAGTAATGCACAAATATCCAATCACAGTTCTGAAAATTTTCTCATTGCAAGTAGTCTTATTTTCTTACCCTAATGAAAATATAATCCATTTCTGTAGTTACGTGCAACTCACCTGGCACAGCTCCTTGTTTTAGGGAAGTAATTTTTGGTAGCCTTTCTATATAAAACAATGCCAACTAAGGATAGCCCCTTCATCTTCCGGATGACTAGAATTTTATTTCCCTACAGGAGCTCAGAACATGATAGTCAGGACATCAGAAATTACTAGTTTGAATGATAGCTCATCCTAGAGTGAATTTTTTTTCCAGGCACAATAAAGCTTATCTGAAATAGTGCCTGTTAAGACTTCTCCTCTGGGTAAGTCATCTGAAAATTTAATTCCTGCCGACATTCAGAGAAGACAGATACATCCCTGAACATTAAGCAGCCTCAGTGTTTTATAAGCAACAAAGTGACACAACTAAGTCAGCGGTTTCATCCTGACGTGCTTAGCGGTGCACCAGGCATGATGCTTCACTGTTAACAAAATGGGATTGGTCTGTGGGGAAGATGAAAGAAAGCACAAAGAATGGTTGAATCTGGCTATTTCACATGCAGAGCATCGCTTCCAGCTGTGGAATCCAGAGATTACCATTTGCCTTGAGAAGAATTGCTAATTTGTTAGTTACTCCTGAAATTACAGCTTGATTTCATTGGAGTAAACTGAAAACCACAAAATTTATAATCGATCTCTCCTCTTCGTGAGAAATTGCTAAGAAATGCCCTTATTGGAAAGGGGTCACAGAAGGGTAATCTTCACAATGATACACAGTGCAGACATCACTGATGTGACAGTGACAGCCTGAATACAGTTGTTATACCTTTAATAACCTAAGTAAAGAATAAACTAAAATCCTTTTAAACAACATAGGTGTTACTTTATACTATAAATTTCGCATCTCTGAGCAATCGGAGATTATTATACAAATAATGTCGCATTATACAAAACGTGTTTTCTTGGAATTTCCTTGATAATATGGAGTGTCTGTGTACATTCCTTACCAGCTTCCTCATAGCCTGTGAATGTCTGTCTGGGCTTAGTGAAAGCATACATTAGTGAGGTTCACGTCTCTTCTGGGAATCAGTTTCTCTGTGTATATTAAAAAAGCTAATTGGTTTTGTGTTAGATATAATAAATGTAATTAAGAGAATGATGACTTAGGTGCAGACTAGTCCTTTTACATCGGTAGGTGCAGTGAAAGGAATAAGAACATGGGCTTCTGTTATTACTCTTTCTTTGAAAAAGAGAATAGTGAGAAATAAGTAAAATTAAATACATACATGTATTATAAGTATTCTATATTATTTATTCATGTTTCCTATATTAGTGTAATTTTTATATTACATGTTATTTAGTTTAGAGCTCTACAGTTAGTTTATTACAATCTTGGTGTTACTTTTTACCAGTGAAGACTTGTTCTATTTCCAGTATACTGAAAGCATGCACCATCTGTTTAAGATATGTGTGAAAAACATATTTCACCATACTCAGGGCTTTTTTCACTGCTTTCCATGAAATCTTGGTTTCTGAAATTTTTACTAGATTACAAGTAATTGTGTCTTAGTTTGTTGCTTATAGCTCTCTTTATGCCTGGCTGGTGCATTGAAGAGTGCTGATGCCAGTTTGTCAATTGTTACAGATTGTAGCTACTGATGCCTTCAGACTTTGTGCTACCAATGTTTTTTCAGTTATTCGTGTGTGGCAGCCATGGATATTAAATGTTTCTTCCTGAACTTTGTCTTGCTCTAAGAACTGAGACTTTAAATTGAGTTTGAAAGCATGGTCTTTGGACTGAATTTTCAGTGAAGGAAAGTATTTTTTCTTTGCTTTTGAAGTAGTTCTGTAACAGTGGTGCTATTTGTACTATTGATTTGTGTGGAAATAGTCAAGATGTCATGACATAGGGAAGTGTGCAAGGTACCTGCTAGTTTTAATTTAGAAGATAGATTCTGCACAACAGTGCCTGGCTATTCTTTTTTCAAAGGAAAACATTGTAGTACATCTCCCTTGGCATGATTTTGGATTGGATTGTGTTTTGTGGTTATATGCCCAAAAGAAAAAAAAAAATAGAAGACATTTTTCAGAGTTGCATCTTAATTGCATGTAAATTAAAATAGTTCTTTCAAATCTGCTCAAATTTCACTGGTTAGTATTTGCAGTGCTCAGTCAGTACAGTCATATTTCTGAGAATAGGCTGTCATACCAAATAAAGAATACACCAGAGGAAAAGTTTGGCAGCTCAGTAGACATTTATTTCTACAATGTGTAGGTATTAAAATTTTCATTCCTTGGCCTTGGGGCAGAGTTCCATCTGTTGGAGTTACTGTTGCATGAGAGTAAGCAGCCCTTTGCATTGCCTCATGTTCCTTCTTTGGATGGTGCAGTGGTTGGAGAGATGCTTTTTGAGAATGAATTTGTGAAGCCTCCCTGGATTCACTTATATTAAAATTCAGGGGTTCAAACACCTCTTGGTCACAAACTTGCTCCGTTTGTTGTCTACTTTTTAAAGCCACATATGAGAAACTCCTACCAACACCAGTTTAATGATTTACTATTTTGATTGCTCGTCTGATGTGCATTACAGAGTTTGTAACTGCATATATTATACATACATTAAAATATATAGATGGATATGGAAGTATTTTTATATTTTGACAGCAGAGAATAGTTTGCCTGACCTGCTCCTAGGCCTCTGTGTGTAGTACATTGGGAAAAAGACTACAAAACTGAAGTCTTCCTCTCTATTTTCCACATGGTTGTCCATCTGCTTTGGCATCCTTTGATGCCAACAGGCTTCTCCCGAAGCAGAGGGTACAGGAATGCAATTTCTAGTTTGTTACAGAGGCTGGACTGGAAGTCTGTAAAAGCTGTTACAAATCTTCGGGTGATTCTGGGGGTGAATGGCAATGCTCAATAGTACTGGCTGGAAGGGGATGCTCTGTTGAAGTACTGAGCACAGTCTGAGCACACACACTTTAAAGGCAGACTGTATACTGCTGTTTCTTCCTGCAGATCTCTTTATTGCCATTTTTGCCTTGTATTTTATGTCTGTATGTGTCCCTGCTTTTGTAGCCAAAGTTGGCTGAATAGTATTACCAAAGCAGTGCTGCCATTATTGCTGTAATTATCACCAGTTAAAGTGATTTTTAAAAGCAGATAAATAAATTTTAATTTTGTTCTCAGGATAGGGTCGTGCTCAGGGAGGGAGCAGAGAGGGGTGGGGCTACGTGCTTACCAGTTTTGGAAAAGGCTGCATCAGTCAGGACCAGTAAAAAAGCTTCTGGGAGGGATGGAAGATGTTGATTGCAACTTGTAAATTTAGACTTAAAGAATCTTGTGGCTAATCTATGTCCTAATCTTAGTCTGTGGTAGTAAGGAGACCACTGAATCAGTCTCAGTTTGTAACTTCAGGCACTAATTGTTGTTATCAGGCCTGCCTGTGCTTTTCAACAGTGGCTGTACACTGGCCACCACTTCTTCTGTGTGTTTGACTCTGGAATATTACAGGTAATGGCAGAATCCCATAGGGAGAGATTTGGTAACTTGAGAAAATGCTTATGGAAATCTCAGCCATTGCAGCAGAGAGTGGTTTAGCACTCCCATCTTGTGATAAAGTTTTGTGTTGTAGGTCTAAAATGGGAGGCAGTGAGTATTTTGTCAAACTTTATGAATATAGAATATCTTACCAACTGATTTGCCCTTTTGAATTTTTCTGAAAAATTAAATTTTTGTGATTTTTAAGGCTGGTTATAAATGTTTAGCTTAAGACTTGAACCTGTGTCAATTTTTCTCTAAAGTAATTGGTAAATGCATTTATTGCTAGGAATTTGAAGCCTTGCTATTATTTTCCAACAGAAGAGAATTTTTAGGTGCATTAGCATTATTATTGTACTGTATCTCAGGACACTGAAATGGCAATTTTAGCATCATTGAAATTTTAAAGTTCTTCCTCGTATTCTTTTTCAGGACAGTACCAGCAGTATTAATCAATAATACTGATATTAAATCAGTACTATTTAGCAATGTTGAATTTTTTTTCTTTTTTCTTTTTAAGACGACATCTGGGGAAGATGTACGGGACTTCACAAAGGTGCTGAAGAATAAATTCCGGTCAAAGAAGTATTTTGCAAAGCATCCCCGACTTGGCTACTTACCTGTGCAAACAGTACTGGAGGGTGACAACCTGGAGACGTAAGCTTGATTTACAGGGCAGTTGCTCCTGGAGCCACTGGCCTGTTCTATCAGAAACAAAAAGCTGAAACTCAAAAGATAGCCAACAACAGTTGCAGAGCCTTGTGCTGTATTATTTTGTATTGTCTCACATAATTGGCAGATCTTCTCTATTATTTTTAAAGTAACATATTTCATGCTTAGATTTTTCTCAGCAGTTTATAATAAAGCCATAGACAATGTCCATGGTAATGGACAAAGCAGGTCATGTTGGCAGGGGCTGAATAGCTGTTTTACAGAGACTACTTTTGAGGAGACTGGGTTTTTGGAACTGCACTGCTTATTTGATTATGTCAAAATTCCTGGAATTAGAAATCTCTGCATTAATTAGGGTCCTGCAGGCTTCAGAAATATTGGTGGCCTAATCAGAGAGAGCACTCTCAGTGTCTCCACGGTATTATTTGTGGCGCTGACAGAAGCGCTCCACTTTATTTACTCACTTGGCAGTTGTCAGCAAAAGACATTCTTACAAGAGCAAAATTAAGACGTGTTGACAGGGTGCTAGAATTAGTTTCATGGATTGACTGTCCCTCACCTCCTGGAGTCTGTGGCACTACTGCGCTGTCTGAACACAGCACCACTTAGCAACAGCCCATGCGAGGCTCCAGCAAAGATGCTCTGCGTTCACGCGGCAGCTCAGTGCCAGTGCCCACGGTCTGAGGGCTTTCATGACTGCAGGGCCGTGTCTTTCATTTGCAGTAAGTAAACCAAACATCCTCATTAGCAGTTTAAGATACAGGAGGAAGTAATCTGAAAACTGCCTGATTGATAGCCTGGCTTCTAAGGAAGCGATGCACACTCAAATATTAAAATGTTACCCACCAGGGCAGTCTTCAGCTGCCACCAACACAGGAAAGCAAAGCTGCTTTAATGTGATGAAAGTTTGCCAATGCTGCCAGAAATTGGAATGTCAAAACTGTAATCACAGGTCAGGATAAAATTCTGTCAGTCCAGTCATGTGGGAAATATGCAGATAAATTGTCAGCACCATGCTGAGAAAACTCTTGGTGTTCGGTCTCTGCCCTGCAGGTGGCAAAACTCAGTAATACGCTCCTTTTAATAAAAAAAATTAAAGAAAATTAAAAAATCCTTTACAGTTATTCAAGTGTGAGAATGTAATACAATATGCGTTTACCTCATTGTTTTTATGCGTAAGGAGACTAAGCATTGATAACTTATGGGGGGGTTTGTTTATTGGTGGGGGTTTTGCACCCCACTTTTTTTTTTAATATATTTTATTAGTTACTTTAAAATGAAAGTTCCAGTGCTTGAGCAGAATGTAAATGAATTGATTATGGTTTATGAACTGCAGTTCAATCAATAACACTGATTTTGGTTTTTCTTTAAATTGATTTTTATTTAACAAAATTAAGTGTGTAAGTCAAATCTTCTGTCTGTCCATGACACGTGGCAGTGTTGCTGTCTCTTTTCTACATGAATTGTTACCGGTTCAGGGTGGGTTGCTGCTTAAAACATTTTGTGTTTCTCCAGCTTTCTCTTGCTTGAATGGTACTAAAGTTTTTATTTCATAGTTTCATTCTTTCTCTCTCTCTCTCTTTTCTTTTTTTGTCTTCCTTACAGTCCTATCACTCTCATCAGTATGTGGCCAGAGCAATATGAGTGAGTATGCAGAACTGCTTTATCTGGAAAGCCTCATTTGCCAGTTGTTTTCTTTTAGCTCATTTGCAGCTAATCTGATGTCCCTGCACTATAGGGCATGGCTGACCCAAAGCAATAACACCCTCGGGAATATTGTGCATGTATTTATTTGTCATCAGTCTAACTTGATTTAAAAATAATGTTGTCTATATCATGAATTGCTCTGGACACCACTAATTTTATTATTATTATTATTTTTAAACTAGTCCTTCCCAGTCTCCACAGCTGTTTCATGATGACACACACTCCAGGATAGAACAGTATGCTACTAGGTAAGAGAGGACGGTTTCTCACTCGTCCATTGCATTTTGTGGTTGATTCCTGCCGGTTTTAATACACACTGCTGGTTGGATATTATTTATTAAAAAGATATAATTCTCTGTGCTTAGAAGTAAGTCGAATGTTTTTAAATCATTAGCTTCTGATTACGGTCGTATTAAATGTAAAATACATACGTTAAATCTATCATCTCTCATACAGAATGAAAACTGTTGCAAAATTGCATTATTTCTAAAATGTGCCATTATTGTTTTGTTTCTTCATTTTTAACCTTTGAAATAAACTGAACTTATTGCATATAAAGGTTTTCCAGTAGGATATTAGATCCAGGGTTTTGTTTTCTTCTGTGATAGGCTGACACTCTGCATTATTGACTTTTAGCAGAGCAGATTGTAATTACAGATGTTTTATGTTCTGGCTTTTGTGGGGCCACCCTAGTCCTGTCGTGATAAAATGTCTGTTATACCAAGTCCATCTCAATGTTCCTGTGTTTTGTTGAACTCTCTTGTCTACATTCAGAGCTGGTAATCACAGAATCATTAAGGTTGGAAAAGACCTCTAAAATCATCAAACCCAACAGTTAACTCAGCATGTCTGTGTTCACCACTAAACTATGTCCCCAAGTGCCACCCCTGCATGCCTTTTCCAGGGAAGGTGGTTCCAACTCTTCCTTGGGCAGCCTATTCCCATACCAGACCACCTTTTCACAGAAGAAACTTTTTGAAATATCTAATCTAAACCTCCCCTGGTGCAACTTAAGGCCATTTCCTCTCATTCTGAGTTAAGGGCATGAAGATGGTGAAACATTAACCAGAGATACCCTCTCAAAAATAAGCACCGTGGGAACTGACTAGGTTTTTCTTCAGGTGTTTTTATTGTTGTATCTGATCTCCACAACTGAAAATCAATGTTAACTTTTCCAGTTTTTTGAATAAAAATTCAGCCTGTGTGTTTAGGTTAACTGCAGTTTTATTTATGGGTACCTTAAAAATCTTCAGAGCAGTTTTTAAAATGCCTTGGATATGCTGCACATGCTCTTTGCAGCAAGAGAAAATAGGGCAGGAAATAATGCTGAAGGGCTACCCACAGTCAGCCAATTTTTTTTGTCCCCCAACAGCAAATATTTTCATCCTTCATTAGGAGTATAGCACAATGACATACAAAGTCATTATAGAACTTTTCAGTTATTTGAAACATGTTATTCATATAAATCACCCAACATTTCTTTGAATCTATAACTTAGGCCATGCTGTAATCAATTAAAACCCCTGAACCAAATGAATTAAATTTCTCTAGAGAGATGGAAGAATTTTCTGTCTTCCTACATCCTTTTTTCAGCCTGTGTTGCCACAATACTGTGGCTTTTTGTGCCCAGATGAAGCTCAGGCTCTGGACTCTCATTAAGGATCAGTGGATGTCCTAAGTGCAATAGCTGTTTTCCCTCTCCTCCCCCTCAGCTCTTATCAGTTCTGCTTGGGGTTAGATTAGCTGAAGGTGGACTGTGTACCACTCGGTGATCATTCAGGATACAAACCTAAATCTGTACCTGCTGTGTGCAGACATTGCTTAGCAAAATTGAAAACTTAATACTAATTGCCTCATAGGTAATCTGTCTAGAACTACTCAGGATTGTTTTTCCTCTAGGAATAAAATCTGAGAACAGAAGACATAATTCTGTGTCTTTCATATAATTTTTACTGTGTCCTTTCTAGTTGAATCTGTTATGTATATGTTGCAT
The DNA here is from genome assembly GCA_013398855.1 of Mohoua ochrocephala. Classification (NCBI taxonomy): domain Eukaryota; kingdom Metazoa; phylum Chordata; class Aves; order Passeriformes; family Acanthizidae; genus Mohoua; species Mohoua ochrocephala. Next base: position 464,808 of record VZTA01012010.1, read on the forward strand.
ATAAAATAGTAAATGTTTTTTATTGTTCTGGTCTTTTCAGCTAAGCATCTTTAAAGAAATATTATCAGGGCTCCTTTAATAAGACAGTACCCAGCAGAAACAGTGTATTAGGGCTTAAAGCTTTCACTGTCACTGATTGAAGAACATTCAGGTCTCACTTTTCTGTTAACAAAATCCCCTGCCTGGAATTAGGTACCATCTCCCTGTTCTGTTGTGCTGTGTCACCTCTGAGATGCTTCTAATTTCGTTCCTCAGCTTTCAGTTTTTATCCTACTTTGAAGGCTCTTTGCAACTCTAGGATCCCTTCCCTGTCACTCTGTGCTCCCTGATTAGGGCCATCTGCTGGTTCCACATATTATCCCAAGCAAATCCTCATTAGTGATGGAGATCCTAAATGTGATGGTAATGGTGGAATCTGCATTTGTGAGTTGGAATATCTATTACTCACTAAGGGATTCAGAGCAGGCTCTTCTCTCTGAAAAGTAGTGGGAGTTGTACTACTTCCCTACGTGACAAAGGGACTGTGAAGATTAATTTCTGAAATTATGTTTCATCAAAAGATTTAAAGATGCTCAGCTAAGCAGCTTCATAAAGGTGACTTGTAAGCATGTTGCTCACTGTGAACTAGATTTCTTTGAGATGCCCCAGAGCAGAGATGATCTGAGTGTCTCTAGTTGCTTTGGAGGTTCTCTTCCCTTCAGGGGAGGTGTTGGGGCACAATGTCCCACCCCAGCCATGGTGGGATGAGACAATCAAGAAGATGTCCAGAGTGTGCCTTCATTTATTCTTCTTCTCCAACCCTCAGGAATAGTAACACATGTACAGAAGGGCAAACTTGGTCCATTCTAAAAGAAGTCACCAGAGTTTCCAGTTCTTTAGGGCCTTGCACAGTCACTTCAAAAGGAAGTTTGAATATGTCTATCTAGTAATGTGTAATGCACTTGCAGAAATATACGTGAAGTTAAGATAACTTTATAGTAAAGGCAATAGCCATGCTTGGTGCAGTTGAATATGTGTGTCAAGCATTGAGTGTTCCTAAATTTTTATGTACGTCTCTTATGTACATAAGGTATATCTTTCCTGGAAACTTGAATAGATAGAAAATTTCTGCTTTGATTTTGAAGAACTGTATGACCTTGTACATACAGTCTAATAATCTAGTCTTTTTAGATTAATTCCTTCCAAAATGAGGAACTGTAGGCAATGATCCCCTGTAATTATACTGCTTTTTGTGCTGTTTTTCAGGACTTGTCTGTCCACAGTGTGGTATTATTTGCCAAGCATAATTTCAGATGTTGCATGTGCTATATTTAAAAAGGATTCATCCTCTTTTGTTAGTCCAGCTTTAGAAAATTCAAAAAGAAAACCATCTGCGAAAACATCTCTTTAACTAATTTTGCCATGAGAGTTGTGGTGATGCTAATGATAATTATACTAGAGTTAGAAAATACGCTTTTTTGTTGTTGTTTGGCAAGTAGAATTAATTAATCATAGCACAAGTTTCTCATAAAAGTCCTCTGGATTATAGGTTTTTGTCACAAAATCTAGGAGTTTATTCCTAATCATGTATACAAAGATTGCCATATCTGAGCTGTTTCTAAGTAGAATTGATTTTCACACTGCCTCTGTTTAAATTGTGCAGCGTGTTTTCTGAAAGTCGTGGTCTTTCCCTGCCTTTCAGGCTTGCGCAGATGGAAAGGACCAATGGCTCCTTCCTCATGGACAGCAGCTCCACCACAGGAAGCGTGTAAGTAACTCAGACTCCTTAAGGCTGTCAGGAACTTTAGGTATAGTTCATGGTAAAATCTTCATCAGTTCCAACACAGGGCTTAGTCCCAGTGAAAGCAGCAAATAAGTGTGAGCCCAAGGATGCCTGCATAAGTTTAATTATTCCAAGCACCAATTGTAGAAATTGGTGATGTTCACTTGACGATGTGTGGGAGCTCTACATTTGTCAGCCATTCTTCTTCAAAAGTGACGATATTTCATGTGACTGGTAAAAGGCCACAGCTCTGTAGGTTCTACTTTTTATTCCTTTTCTGCTTCTATTGTAGTATAAAAGAAAATAAGTCCTTTTCTAGGCTTTTGCTAGACCCTAGACAACTTTCTTATTAAAATAAAAAATCATCTGTGCTTTGAAGATTCTTCAGAGCCAGAAGAGTGCTGCTACTTCTTGTTTATATTTCAGTTTTCTGGCTGCTGATCCATCTGTTTGTACCTGGAATTGTGCTATGTAATAAACATAGTCCTACATTAATTTTACCAGTGCCATTTTCTGGCCTAATCAATTTTTTAAATTCTGGGTCACCTTTATTTTAAAAACCTTAATTAAAATGCATTGGTAAACTTGGAAAGCATAGAACCCCTTGAATTGCTGATGAATTGAATACAATTTTTTTGAATGTAAAAACAAATGTTTTAACCTCACTTTATCATCAGTTCAGTTAATTAAATCAGTGTTGTAGGACTCTGCCTCTTCTAAGTTGTTAACAAATACCATCAGCTTTTTTAAAGAGGAAAACCAAAATTGTTCTTGTTCCGTTTTAGTTAGAAAATGCTGTTGGTCTCAGTAATACTTTCATTTACTATTTTCAAATCTAATAATGAAATTATTCTATCCACGAGTGTGTACTTACATTTTGAGATTTAAAATGCTTTGCTTGAAAAAAGCACACATGACCCCCTTTAAATGTTGCCTCTTTCCTGATTAATTAACTCTATTTACATACCCAGTAAAACTTTTTTTCATGTGAACTGTTTTAATGTGTTTCTGTCATTGGCACACTCACCAGTGAGAGAAATGCAGCCAAAATATTCCCTTTTGATTTCCCTTCAGCAAAAAAAAAAAAGAGCAAACACACTGTCATTTGGCAGGAAAGCTGGAAACTTGAAGGCAACTAAATGCTCATACACTTGAGTTGTGTATTTTGAAATTAATGAGCCTACTCGTATAGAAAGACCAAACAACCACCCATCCCAATGATAAAAGGCGGGTGTATGCTTAATTTTTACTTGCAAATCACCTGTTGATTTTAAAGCAATTTCCCTGCGTTCCTTTTCCTTAAAAAAAGAATTAGTATGGAAAGCTTGTGTACCAGCATGGGATAGGTACCCTTGAATTTGGGTCTCAGTCAGGGGACTGTTACACAAACAAAATATGGACAAGAAAATAGTGTTGTGGCAGTGTGGCACCTTCTGTTTCATTTGCAGATTACGATGCATGCTTTTGTTAAGGCATAAGTACTGAAGTACTCAAAATTCTGAAAGCCTGTGGTTTGAAGTTTAAACTGTTGTCATCGAATCATTTAGGTTGGAAAAGACCTTTAAGATCGTTAATCCAACCATAAACCATACATCTGCCAAGTCGACCACTAAACCATGTTCCCAAGTGCCACATCTACCTCCCTTAAATGCCTCCAGTGATGTTGACTCTACCACTGCCCTGGGCTACCTGTTCCAGTGCTTGGCAGCCCTTTTTGGTGAAGAGGTTTTTCCAGAGAGCTACAGAGCTGTGAAGTTTGTATCCCAGTTTGGATCAGAAGTTGCTGAAACATTGGGAATTTAGGATTACAGTTAAAATCTATTTTTATTTTTTAAATGCCATTTAACATAGAAATGGGGATGGTGTAATCATTCTTATGTGGATGGAATTTGAAGGAGCAATTTGAAATGTAAATGCATATTTTTTCAGTTCAGATATAAACCTCTGAGCCAAACTTCTTTTTTTTTTTACAGTGTTATTTCAAACATTCAGGAAACAATTACTAGTTTGGAAATCAAATTCATTGCTTCTCATAATTGTATTTGTCTTTTATGATCTTATTTTTATTGGTCCTGAGGAGTCCTTCCGTTTACTGTGAATATAGAACAGAGGCAGTATTGCACTTGAAAGTTACTGCTTTGGTCTTGTCAGGTTCACCAGCGCAGCAACAATACTTTTAACATTCTTCATGCTTCAGAGATTATATGTAAGAAGTCATCTACATTTGAATAAGAGAACTTCTGCTCCTAGTTAAAAATAAAGAGTTTATTTTCAGGAAAGTTTTGCAATATGCCATTTGATTAAGAAAGCACTCATCAAAGATAATTCTTGGATTTTAACTAACCTGTTTTCTTGAATGTCATTGTGACTTCTATCTCTCTGAGTAAGCTTTTCTAACCCTCCCCTTTCCTAAAGATATGTGAATTCCATTAAAAAAATGCATTTTCCTTAATCAGAAAAATAGTTGTAGATAGCAAAAAAAGGCATGGGCTCTGCTGTAGTATGTCCAGCTTCTTTAAAAACATTCTAATGCTCTTGTGCATGAATTTTCTGGTACACATACATTGAATAGAAATGTTTTCCCTTCATGCCGTATTCTCTTTACATTAGAAAGTTCTAAATGTTTGGGCTAGAATGTTGTGATGGATTTTATTTGGCTTTAATTCATGCAAAAGCATCTTATCTTTAAAGCAGACTTACCTATTCATAAATGAACATGAGCATAAGGAAAAAAATTGAGTCTTTACAACAAAGAATGATAAATAGTGTTCCTAACAGAAAGCTATGCCTCACAATTTGATGAATCATGAGGTAGTAGAATGAAAATAAAAATTGTTAGGGAAATAGGACAAGAGTGTAACTCTCCTATTCCTGTAGTGTATGAACTGTCCTATCCAGCCCATACTGAACTGAATTGCACTGGGCATAGTATAAATACTTCCAGAATAAATGCAGATGCTTAGTAGCTGTTTTCTGGTTAGTGCCTTTACTACCAGTTACCTTCATGTCTGCAGCATTGTTGATGCTATCTCACGCTCATCCTAAGGCAGAGTTGGAACATATCTGAAATTTTATTTGTTACGGAACTCTGCACTCAGGTTCAGAGGTAGGAACAGGTTCAGAAGTGAAAGCCATTGATACTTTTGCCTGGCTCTGCTACTTAATGTGTTGTAAGTAAAACTGGAGCCCCAGTATGTAGTAACTGAATACTGTCACATGATGTACGTGGTTAAAAGGTATCTTGTCACAATGAGAAATTTGTTTCATGCGATGGTAAGATTAGGAGAAGAACAAGTAAATTAGACAAAGTACTTTTGAGTACCTTTTTTATCCTTATTCTGGTATTCTCATAGCATCAGTAGATCAAGGTACACTTTATTTGGACTAGAACTCATGGTGCTTAGTATGAGAGCTACAGCAAAAATTACAATTGTCAATGAAGTAAGTTCACAAGTAGCCACATCTTCCTATCTTACATCCAATTTAGCAATCAGTTTTCTTGATCAGCTAAAATAATGCCCTGGTGAAAAGTGATGATCAGGAAATCTGAATTTTTCTTTCTACAGCATGGTCCAATAAAAGGGAGGTTTCATGCAGCTTTATTTGCCTCTTGCTTCCTCTATGCACAAGGCATGTTGGAATAGACATGTTGAAATATATGTCCAGAAAGAGAATAGGATTCTTCAAAGGCTGTTTTCCCTGGGTTTCTTTGTTGGGGTGTTCTTTTCCTCTGAGATGTACTTCTTTCAAGTCTGACCTTCTGGGATATCTTGATTGCTGCTTTTTGCTGTGGTGAAATGCAGAATAGGAACTGCAGCCTCTGGTGTCGAAGGACTTTGTGCACTTCTAGTTTTTTCTCAAAGCTCACAGGGTATTCAATAAAATAACCACCAAGAAAGAGTGAGCAATTAATTTTTACGTGATGCTTTTATTTTGATTGCTGATTGCCATCTCCTACCACTTCTACAGAGCAATGTCCCAGATTCTCAAAATGAAAGTATTTGCCTGGCATAGAACAATGACCTTATGTGGTAGGTCATTTGAAACCCTGTCCTGGGACTCCTGTGCTCCTAATGAACCTATCCTAATTACAGTCATGAGGTTTGTTGATGCAGGTTCAAGGTTGTGTTTTTTCAAACTAGTAATTTTGCAAGACAGACCAAAGGTAGAACACATGGTAAAAATACACTTTTGCTTCAGAAGACTTCCTTTATCAAGTGCCTGTGAAAAAGTGTGCTGTCAGTTGCGACGTGTGATGCCTAAAAAGAGAGCAATCAATATTCGCAGCCTCTCCAGTGGGCTTTCTGAGACTCTGAACCAGTGGGAGAAGAGGGGAAATGAAGTTTTTTCTAGACTGAATAACTGTGAGACCAAAATATAAAATTACCTGTATTTAACTGTGTTGATCTCATCTACTGGATTACAGTACAGTCAAAAGTATATAAGCATTCACCGTGTAAACTCTTTTTTTAAAAGTGTTTATAAGTTTCATTAAAAAATTAGGTTACGCCTAAAATCTTGACATAATCTCAGTTTTAACAAAGTCAAATAAATATAATAAATCCATCTTTACAGAGCCCTGTTTTTACAAAGATCCATTTTAGATGACCTAAATTTTGTTTTTAAACTAATTCACCATTTTAAATCGTAGACAGCAGCTTTTTGATGCCTAGTTAAAATAACCAGACTAAACTAGATCAAGTAAATGTTTCCTGACATCATCAATGCCCTTGCACAAAAGAAGGCTGTATGTGTAGCCACAGAGTATCACTTAAATTTACATGTAAATGGTGTTTTGAAGCCTGGATGATAAAGCTGTGCTCTCTCACCTGCCTACTTTAACACTGTTTTTGTGCTCGCCCAAGGTGTGACATTGAATTCCCGGCACTCTTGGCTTGCTGTGGCCATTTCAGTCACAGGGTACTCTGCACGGTTTGCAGGGCCCCCAGAGGGGTTACCTCACTTTGGCAAAAATTTCATTATAAGGGGTTGGGTATTTTTGTCAGGATGACGAAAGGGTAGAGAAGTACAATGAGGTTTTAATTATCGCACTGGGACCTGATCCAAACTCCATTAACTGCACTAGCCTTTGTTTTAGTTTTAAGTAGACATGAAGTATTAATGAAAAATAATAATGATTATGAGTTTCCCTGAGATCACTCGAGTAGTGATGAAGATAAAGCAGTTAAAGGCTTTTTCTTGTTTTGTGGGTAAGGTGTGGGGGGAGAGGAACACTGTTCTGTTTCTTTCTGTTTCTTTTTCAGCTACCACTCTTGGATATCACTATTTTTTTTAAGGACTTAAATGCACATGCAACCCCAATTATATTTAAACTCTCTCTCTATATATGTGTGTTTAATGAAAAATTCATTCAATTTATTCATTTGCATGGAAGATCCATGTTGTCATTTCTTCTCATGAATGTAGTGCTGACTACAGCCAAGATGGATAAGAAATAAGTGAATGTACATTATTATCTTTAAGCTTTCTACTCATTTTTGAAAGCAAAACTCAGTAATTAGGTTTTAATCTAGTGGACAGAACTGTCACAGGCTACATTTTTTTTGTTTGGATTTTTTTGGCAGGCATAATGTTACTTGATGTACATTTCATTGATTGTAAGAGTCTAAATTTTCAAGTCTCAGTGACAGGTTGGAAAATGGAAGGCCACATGATAGCTTTGGGTAGATAGTGAATAATTATCCTTGGGAAGAAATAATTTGGTGTTGTTCTACCATAAGATTAGTCTTCAGTACAAATTTCATCTTAAGCAATACTACAAAGAACAAAATCATTTTGCTAAATGATAGGAGTACTTTTTCAAGAGACACACACCAGGAATAAGGATTTATTAAATCTTTGGCTATTTTGTCTTGCTTCTAATGCTGATGATGCTTTTAAATTGGTATTGGTATACTGAGCTAACAAAAAATCTTGGTTCAACAGGATAAAATAAGGTTTTTCATTACACAAACAGTGTTTATGCAACTCTCATCTGTTCCTATCACGTGCATTTTCTCCTTTTGTTCCAAAAGTTTGAACTTATTTCTGAGAAACCACCCCCCAATCCATATGCATGGCCTGAGGATACCTAATGTATTTTATTTGTACATGAATTTATTTATAGACTATTTCTCAGCACAGAAATAACTGCTGTTTCTTCCAGGGTATACTTTTCTAAATAACTGGTTTTACTGCTCATTCAAATGAGACTGTGTTTGGAAATTCTGTGGTGAAAGATGTTAAATTGACTGACAAGAAATTTTTAAAAGCCTCTTGAAAAGCTCCATTACACTTTTATTTGGAAAAAAATTACTTTGCATATAATGAACTTCTGATTCTTTGCATGTGCTTTCGAAGGTAGTCCTTAAGGATACTTTTCATTCCATAACCAGTTGATAGCAGCATTGACAGCTGCTACTTTCCAACAATAGGAGGGAAAAAGTTAGCACACGAAATAGTTTTAATATGGAAAAGTCTCTTTTCTAAAAGATATTTGAATATGTGCATGCATACTGTCCATGTGTTTGTCACTCTGCTCTGACCATGCTTTAACTGTAGGAGATCTTTAGGGTAGAGTTTGTAGGGACAGTACTTCATGGCATTGTAAGGTATGCAGTCTCTGGTTTGTAGTCAAGTAAAGGAGATAATTTAAGGAGGGTTTTCTTCAGCATTTATACTGCTGCAGCAATTTCTCTCTTAAAAAATGAATAGTATATGTTTTTCTGTTGGGGATTCATCCTTCTTGAGTAAGCAAGCAAGCAGACTGGTTTTAGGATGTGGTATCTTTCACTTTCTATCCTTCTGATTTTATTTATGGAGAAAAGCCAGCAACTTGGAAAGTAAGGCACATCTATACAAAACCAAATTCACTTGCGTATTAAAGCATAATTGAAAGTGTCAGGACTTCTCTATCTCCTTACCAGAAGGTAATTTCATGTGAGTCAGGAGGAGGACAGTGTTATAGTTTATTTCTATCCCTGAATCTCTAAGAAGGAAATCTGCTACCAATGCAGAATTTCAAGGTATTGTATGTGTGTATCAAAATAGAGGGAGAAAAATTGAACGTTTTTCTCTAATTTTAATGTGACTTTTTTTCTCTAATTTTATTAGGTAAATTGAGCAAACCAAAATTATCTCCTAAAAATTTCCAAAATGTCACATATTGTTAAAAAAATGGATCTAGCAGATGCTTGTTTGTTTTATTTCTTTTTAAGGCATTTCAAATCAGTCATCTTTGGTTTGTATTATCTCTGATTCTTGTTTTCACTGTTTCTTTTCAAGCCACTAGCAGCATTTGTTCTTTCTGCATAGATTAAATTGATCCTTTACTATAGATAAATCTTTCTTTTCCTGTGCATTGTATGTTTATATAGTTTCCTTTCAGTATGTTTTTTAGGCTTAATTCCTTCTCGCTTAGTCCTTTTCCATAAACAAACAAAATCCCTCAGCCTGATAGAGATGTTTGCTCACATAATAAATGTTTTACTGCTCTGTCTTTATCTGTGTTGTTTTATTGTTTCAGAGAGGATGAGCATGCCCTCATCCAGCAGTATTGTCAGACGCTGGGAGGAGAGTCACCTGTGAGTCAGCCCCAGAGTCCTGCTCAGATACTCAAGTCAGTGGAGAAGGAAGAGCGGGGAGAGTTGGAGCGTATCATTGCTGACCTTGAGGAAGAGCAAAGGTCTCATAATCATCCTACTGGTGTCTGAATTGTCATTTTGTTGTTGTTTGAGCCATGCATGTACTATGCTGAAGATGAGAAAGACCTAGAAGTCATGATTTTAGCAAAAAAACCCCCCCAACAATCCACAGTCAAGGCACATGTTGTGCATCGCCTGGCTCTGTCAGATAAAAGAGGGAGCGTCTGTGAAGAAATAAATTAGTTTCACTTCTACTTCACTGCCTGTTTTTTAATCCCCCATTAAACAAGTCAAGGCATTGTCTTTGTATGAGCTTTGTATGTGTTGTTAGTTGGAGGTGCTAACATCTTTTGATCTAAGAAGTCTTTTATTTTCGTTTACTTGATTAAGTCATCGTTCTCCTCCACTTTTCAATATCCCAGGAGTCTGCAGATAGAATACGAGCAACTAAAGGAGCAACATCTTCGGAGAGGGATAAACCCTCTTGCGTCACCTCCTGACTCCGTTGTGTCACCTCAGCATGCTTCTGAAGATGCCGAGCTCATTGCTGAAGCTAAACTCCTAAGGCAACATAAAGGTCGTCTGGAAGCAAGGATGCAAATATTGGAAGATCACAATAAACAGTTGGAGTCTCAGCTTCACCGGCTACGGCAGCTACTCGAGCAGGTACTTGTACACTTGTTTCTGCACGACGGATTTCTTGGTGGAGCAAAGACATTGACATTTTACTGCAGATATTTTCATCATACACTCTTGGTCTGTTGCAATCAATCATTTCTAACGAGATATTTTTTCTTACCCTCTAGTATCAGCCATGGTTAAAGTCAAATGAGCAGAAAATGATTACAAGTGCTGGAGTGATCATGAGAACTTAGGAAACACTGAGAATAACACAAAAAAGAGCAATAGGTTTTCATTAATTAAAAAGCACAGGAAGAAAATATATACCCTACTCCAAGTAATGATGCCAGCCACATCCCGTGTTTGACTTCAGTTTTCCCAGATACTTTCCTTAAATGATATGTTTATTTGTTAGTCGCTCAAACTTCTCTTAGCATGCCAGAGACAGATGGGCAAAGATATGTCTGAAATACAAAGGAGCAATTAATTAGGTTAAAAATCCAGTTCCTCTTGAGTAGCATATTTAGACCAATAAGCTACAGCAGTGGTCTTGCACACGAGGAATGCTGGCGGTAAGAGCCTTTTATCAAGTGCTGGTAGCTGGAGATCGTGGGGTTTCCTTGTTGGCGGAAGGAACACCGATTGCTTTGGAAGTCAGCATGTGCCCACCTGGGTTACAGAAATAACAGCAGCTACATATACCAGGTGTTGTCAGAGATGGTGGTTTGTACTGTATCGTGTGTGGAAGCTTGAGTAATGAAGATAAATTTGTGTGAATGTTTTCTTCTAACTAATCCTTACATTTGGGTCAGAGTACAATGAGGCAAGTATTTCCTGCCTTCCCTGAGTCAGATGACTGGCTATGTGTAATAGAGGATTTAACTAAACCAAGAAACAGGCTACATAAACCAGGTATCAAAATGGCCTAAGTTCCTGCTGTGGATGATGCACTCATTACAGGGATTAAGGTATTTGCTGTTTGTTTCACTGGCTGACTTTGTCATTTTTCCTAGGTAGTTTTGGCCGAATAAGATTAAGATTTATCTGTTCCAATGACTTCCCTACCTCTCTAGCAGAGTAAATATTTTTCGTTGCTACTGTTATTCTAGCATCTTTAATCAGTATTTGAGTAGATGAAATATTTCACAGGGAAGATAGCAACTGATGCACTGTTAACAATTTCTAAAGTAAAGGTCTTGGGATATTTGGCCAATACTTGGTCTTTCAGAGAAGGGTTTAAAATCTGCAAAGAAACATGTGTTGAATAGAAACACAGAAGTTCTGCCGAACTCATGGTCACTTCCAGCTTAGTGCTTAGAGCGGAAACTTGTTCACCCCTTCACCCCTTAAAACTCTTTTTTTTTTTCCCCTAATGCAGCTGAGGATGATCTTACAATTCTGTAATCTTTTTGGAATCCTTATGCCATTCTTAGTAACACCTTTAGGGTGTACATTTTTGTTGTGATGAAGTGGGTGGGAGAAGGGACCGTAATTCTTCCATATCATTTCTGCCTTTGGAATTTTCTAGGCATTCTGCAGCCTTTGGGTTCAGATAGGGTAAAGTAGAATAGAGGTGACCTTTTTCAGTATTTCTGACTGTTTACACCTCATTTACTGTATACTGTTGCTCTTTTGCTTTCTGTCAGAATTGTCCTGTCTCTGTGGGAGTCATGCCATGCTTCTGATTGTTCCAAGTATTATTTCCTAAGGTCTTTGTTTCTCCTCTGTCATTTAATAAAGTGGCTGGTACAAAGTCAAGTATATGAGAAGGTCTGCATTATTTCTTTTATAACATACCTGTGGCTTTTCAATATTCCTTTCTCGACATATCATTACTTAATTTACCGGATGTTTTGCAAGCTGTTTCCAGAATGTCGAAGCTACTCCTCTGATGGGGATTCAGAAATTATAAATAATTTAAAATTTTAGTAATGTTCTTTGAAATTTATGTTGACATTAATAGAATTATGAAGCAGCACTGATTTCCATTACTGTCCCTTTTCTGAAAAAATGACCACTCTTCAGCTTGGCCACTACCTTTTATGAAAGCCTTTATCTCTTTCACTGCTTGGGGAAGGACTTTTTTGGAAACCTATTTATATTTATTTGTTTCTTCTGCTTTTACTGGCTGTCCCAGTAATTTTTAGTGGATAAAAGGAATACCTTTTCTTATTAATGAGATGGATGATTTCCATGAAAGATGCCCATAAGTCCCAATCTCAAAATATGTAACAACAGTGTAATTACTAGCATTAAGGGACACAACTGTGTTGCAGCAATATCTTTGCCATAGATGGCATTTCATGCCATCTCTCTCTCTTCTATCAACAGCAAGTCTCCCCATTCCTCTTCTCCACTAGCCTCCTGACTGTTGTTTTATACCACTGAGTATAAAAGGCTGGGACATTTTTTCTCCAAAAGATTGGAGTGAGCCTGTCTACACACAGATATTGGGGTAGAGAGTTCATGAAAGTTAGAAAGTTTCATGTCGTAACTGTTTAATCGAGATGAGAGCATTCTAGGACATTCTTCAGAGAGCACCTTTAGCAGAAATATGCATGCATCCTCACTGCACATTTGTCTACTTCAGGTCACACTTCTGAGGTTACCATACTATTTTTATTTTAGCAAGCCCAAAGGATTGGTAGCTGTCACAGTATGTTATTTTCGTCTGCCTGATTGATTAGGGTGCCAAAGAGGAAGGTGAAACAGAACTGGCATGTGACAGCTTTGATACCAACATGTTAATCAGACAGAGAAAAAAACAAAGAATTCATTTTCATTTTTCTTTCTTCAGCCTTTATAGATACTGCATTTGCAAAGTTGAAGTGAGATCTATTATGAAGGGCATTTAAAGTCTGTTTGGATTTTTCTCTGTTTTTTTCTGAGCTACTCAATAGAGGTTTCATATAGAATTTGATATTGAAGTTAGTGGGAGCTAAAATCATCTGTCAACGGCTGTATGATCAGACTGAGAGAGTAAATAGGTGCTGCAACTCCCTCTCCAGCTGAAAGCAGAGGAGCTTTATCAGAAGAGCACAGGAGAGTTTGTTTCTTTTGTAGCTGGGAGAAAGAGTCTGGAGCAAGAAGAAACTTCTGTAATGAATGTGGTAATAAAATTGGCGGTTTTGAGGTTTCCTGTGGTTCAGACTGGGGACGCTGAGGTTTAGTTCTGTTTTTACAAAAAGTAGCAGAAGTCAAGGGAAGAGCCAGATATGTCTTAGGTATCCATTAAGCCACAGAGCACTTCAGGCTCTTCTTTGAGAAAGACGCCAGCAGGAGGCACAGTGAAATAAGGCACTGTAGATTAAAACTGGTTGAAATAAGTATCTCCTTTGAAATGCTTTAAAAATTGCTGTAATACAGAAAAAAACCTACAATTTCAGAGTTTTCTGGAGAAGAACTTATCTGTCCCTTCATATCTTTATTTGGTTTTGCCTAAAAAGAAGTTTGAAAACTCTCTGAGACTGGAGTTGGAAACCTCTCCCTCATCCTTATAGAGGCATGCTCAGTATCCCTGCTTTTATTTCTTTCAAGAAGTAGTAGCAGGTCTATAATAACATCTAGAGCTGTTTTCTTTTGGTTTCTGGCTTAAGGGTTGTCTGCTGAGTTGTTTTGAATAAGAATACATGAACTTCATGATGGCTGAAGTGCGTTATGATGGAAGTGCTCATATTTTGTAGGTGTTATGCAATTGGAGTCAAATAGAATATGATTTTCTACTGTTATTTTTCTCAAGTTCTCTAACAGTAAAATTGTTAAATCATATAAATACATGCAGATATATCTATATCCTCAACTGGTTTGCATGTGACATTTTCCAGTATCTGATTATTATATTAGGGCAGTTATACCACTATGACAGAGCTTCACTTTCTGCTCCAAACCCCACTCTTCAGCTGCTTAACAATATTGTCCTTAATTTGGAAGAAGAGTTTGGTTTGTTTTGACTTTTCTTTTTATTGCAGTCACTGGAACTATGTAGTGTAATGTTTATCAGTATATTTAAATGAAAACGAAGTAATCAGACATTGGCCTCTGATTAGAAGATGGTGGTTTTGTAGTTTTTGACTTGTTTTTAAATCCAGCTGCAATATTTCATTCTGACTGCTGCAGCAGTATATGGTACATCAATGTAAGGTATTCCAAGTATGTTTTGTTTTCTCTCAGTTTATCCACTGGTAGTCCTTGTGCTCTGCAGGGCTCTTTTGTCACTTACAATAGAACTACTAAGTGGTACCTTGACTAACTCATCACCTGAGTTTGTAGGCATTTCATTTCTCTCAGCATGAACTGTTGACTTTGCAGTGCCTCACTGTCCTCCACTGAGCCTATGTGTTGCTGTACTGCAGTTTTGTGTGTCCAGCACAAATCTTCTCATTCACCCTCAGTCATCTGTGCACAATTTATTCATAGCTGCTGCTTGAACAGGGACAGAGATTTAGTCCAGGTGCAAGTTTGCATTTTGGATGATTCACATTCTCTCTGTTCATCTGTTTGTGGGGTGGGCAAGCAGTCACTCTGCTGCTGGAGTTAATTTTGTTGTTCTGTGTTGAAGGGACTCTTTGCCTTTGGAGAATTTGCTTCTTCTCTTTACCATTACAGCTCTAACATCTCGAACAGTGGTTCCTGGCAACACAGAATTGCCTGGGTTAAGTTATCCCAGGCTTCGCTGATTTAGAATCACCACACTCATTTTACTTAGACTCTGTAGCTGGATTGAAGCCTGCTATTGAGTAGCAAGTTGCTTAACTACCTGATAGCAATTCACTGTTCATAGAAGTGTCTTGACAGTAAAATCCTTCTCTGGCTTGAAAACATTTCCATTTTTCTTTGTCTTCTATGCAGACTAATATTTCTTTGTCTATTCTTTTAGTCTAAGCTGGCCCTTAGTATTGTCATGCTGAAAGAGATGAGATTTAGAGGAGAAAAGATTTGCTGAGTGCTCAAGAGAACATTTTCTTCTGTTTCTGACTGCTGTATATGGAAGAAAAAGCATCTTTCATTGTTCAACAATCTACAGTTTTACTGAAGATTGTTTTTGTTAAATTGCAAGCTATCTCAAGAAATTGAGTATTGCAATTGAGGCTGTGAGGTGCAAAGGAGCAAACTTGTGCACAAATTAGCAGCCATTCTGTATTCTAACTCCGCATTGAGTCTCATAGCTCTTCGAGGTACTTGCTCCGTTTCAAAGACCTTAAAAGCAATGATCTTTTGTATTACTTCAATATCTGCTTTTGATACTTAAATAGCCAGCTCCTTAAGCTGTTCAGAAGTAATTTGATGATTTGCAATCAAAAAGTTAAGTGATAGCAGCAACAATTTCAGCTACGTCTACCTCAGATGTAAATATTATTTCACTTATGTTTTTTTCAGAACAATCACTTCTGGAACTCAAATACTGTATTACTAGTCTCTTCCTCAAAATAATTTTGAAAAGAAGGAAGGAAAAGAAGGGAAAAATTCCTGAACAAGGTCCCTTCCAACCTTTTTGAGTTGCTATGGTCTTTTCTTACTTTCTGTCCATAGATGTATACTTAAATGTAATCTCAAACACATACATGGTTACAGCTAAATGTAGTGTCAATGTCAGTGATTCTTCAAGTGAATTTAAGAGTCCAGAAAAGCTTCTTTCTCCAAGTTATTTCTCATAATTTTTAGGAGTTTATGTAGTACAAATTTTTACAGATTAGTACAGATTCCTGCAAATTTGCTGTCTTCCACATGGTTGAGAAGCAGCATCAGCAGGAGTGATGGCTGGCTATCACTTTTTAGATTTAATGAAGTTGTTTTGAATCTGTCTTGAGTCTCCACTTGATTCTAGAGTTCTATAAAACTGTTCATGACTGAACAGTTGTTTCTCAGCATGATTAGTCATCCTTGTAAAGCTTTTTAGGGGCCCCTAGCCGAATGTTCTCTCTGTGTGTGTATGTGTATGTGTATGTCCACGCAGATAAATACTACCCCAACAATCCCATTGCGTAGTCTTTCTGCAGAGCTGGACTGGGAACCTCGGCATACTCTGTGTGTTGTACATTACATTGTGGTTTTGTGATGCAACAGAACACTATATTTAACAAGACCAT
Organism: Mohoua ochrocephala; assembly: GCA_013398855.1. NCBI lineage: Eukaryota > Metazoa > Chordata > Aves > Passeriformes > Acanthizidae > Mohoua > Mohoua ochrocephala. The sequence goes on from VZTA01012010.1 coordinate 480,920, forward strand.
CAACTAGAGTCTTGTAAGAACCGTTCTTAAGTCTAAATTTTCTTCTAAAAAGTTCTTGGTTTGTTGTTTTGGTTTTTTTTACCCCTCAGCAGTTGTATAGACCTAAGCCAACTTTCAATAGTTTGAAGGACAAACAAGAAAGAGCACATAAAAAAGGAAAGGAGCAAGGTGGCTGCATACAAGCCCACATTTAAATTATGTAGATACAAGTACCATCAATTTGTGTCTTATTGTCTTTACTGTAGCCCGAGTCAGACTCCCGGGTCAATGGCACCTCTCCGTGTGCTTCGCCCCAGCGCTCTGCCCTTGGCTTCCCACTCGAGCAGGAGACGAGCTTACAGTTCCATCAGACAGGTGAGTGTTCTGATCAGACAATGTGTTCATGAGGCCATAGGTGACTACTGGATAGGTTTGTGGGCATCTTCTGGAAAGATTTTTAAATCAAAAGGAATGGATCTTTGTGATGCTTCTGCTCAGTGCAGCTGGAGGTGTTGCTTCCTCACACTTGCAAGGAGCTGCGGTATCCTAAGGATCCACGTGACTCTGAATTACAGACTTCTGTTGATAGACTCCTTGGTTCTGTCTGTTGTGACCAAGGGAATTTACTGGGCAAATCCATCCTCCCTGAAAGGGGAACCAGACTTCATTGGACTGAAGTGGCCAAGAGCTGTTTGTCCTACAATACACACATGGACCCAAGTAATCTGTCAAGGAGAATGTCCAAATCGTGTCAGGACCAAATGTCCAAATCATGTCATCTACACTTCCTGTCTGCTTTAAAAATTCTTATGTAACCTCTGCTTACCCTGGTATTTTGATGTTCCCACTCCCAAAAGGTTCACATCTTTAGGAATAATTCAATATTTATGGGTACAGGCTCTGCACATAAAGGGATTTCTCTCTTGAAAGATTATTTTAAATTCTCTGGTATCAAAACTCACTAATTTCACCGGATTTAGCAGAAATAACTACAGATCATTGCATGGTCAAAAGTAGGGGAAAAGGGAAAATATTTTTCTCAAATTATCTTAGGTGCAAGTTCCTCCTGTTTTTGTTTTTAAGCCTTGTGTTACAGATAAAATATTATTTTGTTTCTGTGAAAAACAGGAAAAATATTCTCTTGCATACTGAACGTTTTTCATTCAGCATTAACATATGTTTTTACTTTATCTGGAAAAACATGGAACTTCCTTGAGTCTGATTTCATGCGGTGGTAGATTTATGAAAGATGCTGTCTAATAGGACTGCCAATGACAGAGCCATTTATGTTCCTTAACCATTCTCTTGGCTAATTTTAAGCATCATTTTTCAAAGAAATGGCAAGGAGAATTTTAGCACTACTGAAATGGCTGGTACATATTGAATAAAGACCATCTAAAAGATAAATGTTGGGATTTTTTCAGAAAAAGAATGGTGTATTCACTCTGAAAGTTACATGACAAATCATATGCAATTGGAACAGAATTTTAATTGAGTAGCTACTCGGTTTAATTCCCTCATCTTGTCAACATTTTATTTATTTTAACTGTAAATTTTTATATACTGTTCCTTGCTGGCAACTCCTTCTAGGTAAATCCTGGATGCAATGGTTAAGCTTTATTAAAAGAGAAATGAGTTTGACTGCAAGTCCCTAATGTAACTTTCACTTCTTCTCCCAAGGCTGGCAATTATCAATGGTAGTTCCTGCACATTACAAAGGCTTCAGGTAGTGTTTTCCCTTGAAATATAAAGGAGTATTTAACTGGAAGGTTGGATAAGAATGCCTCTTAGAATGTTGTCCTTTTTCTTTCTCCTCTTCTTACAAAATTCTTTTTTTTGTTGTCATACCTGCAGATGACTTGTTAGTTCCACCTCATGATACCAACACAGATCTAACAGATGTTATGGAGCAAATCAACAACACATTTCCAGCTTGCTGCTGTAAGTTTAATAAACTATGTCTCTGAGAATGGTACTGAATTTGAGGTGGTCTTTTGAAGAAAAAAGCTCATTCTTGTGGTATTGACTAAGAAAAGAAGTATTTCTGAGGAGATTTCTTGTCAAGACATGCAAGCTATAGAATTCTGTTCTTTAAAATTCCTCCATAGACACAATTTGTGAAGGTAAATAAACCTTCTTGTTTTAAGTGGAAGCGATTCACTATAAGAAGAGCCTGTAGCTCAATGTGGAATTTTCAGCAGTGCCCACAGAAGGGAAAAGACATCTAGAATCTCACTAGCTGCTGATAGAAACCTTTTGTAGAACTTAAGTGAGTGTAGAGTCAGAATTTCTGAATGCAGTTTTCGTAATAAAGCTTAAAAAAAAAAGTCTTTAGACAATTAGTCTTTAGACTAATTACTGAACTAGTTATTAAATAGACCAGAGGAAATCTGTGAATGCAGCACATAGCACCTTTCCCTGCTTAAATGCATTGGAAGTTGATATTTTATTCAGTTTCTATTAAAGAAAGATCAAAAGGAAAACCAGCTCATTCCTATGCTTGTCTTGTATCAGCTGACATACTTATCCTCCTCTTCCAGTGTCACTGCACTTGCAAAAGTGAGGAGCTATCTCATGTATTTTGGTGGGTTTTGTAAAATATGTTTATACATATACATGTCTCTCTCTATATGTATATTTCAGCTGTTTTGCCTTAGAAAAACAGTAGTGAAAGCTTTGATATCTTCTCAAAACTGTTGAAAGTTCCAAATGAAATGTAATAATAATGGTCAGTTTTAAAAGGCAGGAGTAAGAGAGTGGCTGTTTATGCCCAGTCCTTTTGGAAGCGTCAAGACTGAACTCTATGCTATTTCATAAACTCTGTGAACCCTGTTAAAATACCCCTTTTACCTCCTGTACATACCTTGCTTGGCTGTGAATAACTGCATCACAGAAGATGCACTTGCGTGTGTTGAAAAAGCAGATTAGGTTCTAGCCAAAAGGTCTTGTTTCAGCTGTCCTTTTTGATTTTTGGTGAGTTCAGTAGTTCAGAGCCCATCGTTCTGCAAATTAAGGATTTGATTCTAAGGAGCATCTTGCCTTGAAGTCAACAGCTAGTGGAGCTCCTCAGCATACCTCGAGGATGCGTGTGTATACACATCAGTGTAAATGCAACTCAAGCATTTCTTCTTGGTTTTGCAAATTACTCTCTTGCTATGTGACTATACAGCTACACGGTCACTTGGCCCAAATGGATTTAAAGCAAATTGCCTTGTGTCAGGACAGGCTTGGTAATGATGGCTGTTCTCCAGGACTGGAAAACAGAAAAAAATTCTGTGATTCCATGAACAAACACCTTGAATGAGGCAGGAGGATACTGCGAGTGAAAACCATGGCTGCTTCATATTGTGAAGTGTATCTGAGCATTTAAGATTAAAAGAAGGCACAGTTCCAAATTTCATGTGATTTTTTTCCCTGTTGCCAGGCTAAACCACATTGCCCCTTTTAGTAGGTAGTGCTTATGTTTGCTCTCATTCAGTCATTCTATAACATCTTTTACTTGGGAGTAAATTTTTTTGACTGTGTCAGATTCATATCTTAAATGTTTCAGAAGCCTGGAATTAGGATTATTAGTCTGGCCTTCCCGACAAAGTGCATTAGACTCTTGAGTTTTGCTAAGGAAGACCATGACAGACCATCTAAGTCCATCATCTTTTCCTGTGGCCGTTCGAGAGGGATCTGTCTTCCTGGCCAGACAATTGTCTAACCTGTTCTGTAAGACTTGAAATTATGTAGATTCCATGGACTCTCTGGGCATCACTGTATTCCTAACCTTAAAGAACAACATCCTTACCCTTTTTAATTATACCCAACCTAAATTTTATCTAAACACATGCAGCATCTCATGTCCAATTATTAAAAAAAAAAAAGTAAAATACTTTTTTCACAACCTCATCTTTACTTGTCTCTTCTGCCATGGCCTTAGCCTCCATTAAGGAGTTACTAGAGTTACTAGAATTTGAGCCTTATGCAGATAATTTTTATCCCATTTTGACTGTTTACAGAGACAGTTGTCTTACTTGCTTTATTTGTTTTCATGGGTTTCAGGTTATAATTCATCTTGAAATCTTGTTCATTATGTAGTCTTACTATTTATGCTAAATATCCTTTATGAAGCAATTATTCATATAGTAAGGCCAGCAGGGCTTTTAATGGTGGATTTTGCTGTTTTGTGGTTTGTTGGTTTTATTTTTTTTGTCCTTCAGATCCACTGATCATGGATATAAGCCCTCTTTTTCCTTCCTTATTTATGTCACTGGTCCTGAGAAGTTGGCAGGTGTACAGCACTGTGCAGAAGTCTTGTCTCTGCATCTGAGTGACATCCAGAACAGAGCATTTTTAACAGATGATACTGTAATACATCACTCAGGGTTTTATATGGTTACAGGTGGCGAAAACAAAACAATTCATATTACCTACATATTTATAATGCTATAAATTTGTTAAAAGTAAGTTTGTGAAGAATGACACCATTACAACACATTTCTAGTTAAATGTTTAGTCTTTTAAAGATAACTCTTTTTGTTCTTCTGTGGTATGGGATTTTCCCAATTAAGAGCTTTGTTTTTAAACTGTCAAGATGCACAGTCATGTAAATTTCTAACATTTTTTATTTCTATTTGCAGCAAGTTTCACTGGCAGACCACAGGTATGAGACACATTTACATACTTGCCTGGGCATTGGAAACAAAGTAAAGCAAGTGGAAAAGTTCCATTAAAGCAAAGGGGCTGGGGTGGTTTTTGTCTACGTTTTTCCCTAGAGGTCTATTTGGGCTGATACAACAGAAAGGCCAGATTCCAGAATATCACCGGTAGTGGAAAATTTCTACTAGTTCAGGCACTGCCAAAGGTATTATGGTTCTGCAGTTAGGCACTGCTGACCAGAAGGAACCAGCTTGCATTTATTGGGGCCAATTAGTTTCAAGCCAGCATCAGCTTGCAAGATCAAAGCTGGTTCTTGCAAAGACACTCCATATGTCCTTGTGCCCTGATTCGCGCAGCTCCGCTTTCAGGAACTATGGGCACCAGTGCACAAGGATCAGGAGCCACGCAGCACCTTAGGTATTAGATTAAGCTGCCTGCTCTGAACAGGCAACCACTTCAACAAGAACTTTAAACACTGCAATATTGTAAACTTAGATTTCTTTTAACCTGAGTCCCGGGCCAATATGGGTAAACTTTTAAAATATAGGGATTTTGTAAGGTGACATCCCAGTCCTGAGCTGAATGAGCCCAGGGCAGTTAGAAGTATCTCCGTGTGTCAGCACATGGTACTGATGTTGTTTCCCATCACGACAGGCCATGTGAAGTGTTCACTGGGATGTCAGCCAGTGCTTCCTGGCGTGCAGTACAGCCCTGTTATCCGACCTACCGGCCACGCGTTCCGCCTCATCAGAAGCCTGCACGGGACCCCGGGACACGCCGTGCGCTCCGACCGCGTGTTCTACTTGAAACAGTACAACACTGAATACCCAAAGACGAGGATGTTGTTTTTATAGTATCTTTTTTTTTTTTCCTTCTTCCCTTTCTATGCAACTGTAAATTAACGAGCAGTGGAATATTTGTCACTGATTTGTATAAATATACAGCCAGGGGAAAAGGGGCAGGGGCTTTGTATACGTTCTTTTTGATAATCGTAAAGAGATCTGCATAAGGAGTTTGGAGCAAAACGTTACAGGTATACATTCCTTTCAGCTGTTTGCTTTTGCATTGTAAAGTACTCTTAGTTATATTTTCTCACACATGTAATATTCTGTACTGATTATTTATATGCTAACCATCTGACCACACAGATTTCAGAATATCCTTGCATTATTTTCAGCATTGGCATATGAAGTTCCCGTAATCTGCATTATTGTTACTGGTTAACAAAAACTGTCATTTGGGTGCAAGATACAGTATTTTAATTCAGTTAAACAAGGTAAAGTCTCATTTCAAGTCATAATCAGCATCCTCATGTACCTAAGTGGTATTTTTAACTTTCTTTTCGTTATTTCCAGCCAACACACTCCATTTGGAGGATTATTTTTTTAAGCCTTACTTTACTTTGAATCAGGAGATAGCTAAAAAGAGGACTTAGATGATAGCTTAAGTTGGTTTTAGTAAGAACTAAATTAGTGTAATCTTTCCCAACTTTGTTCAGAGACAAAGCTTTGCTGTTCCCTGCTGTGCCAAACTTGCTTCAAGGTTTGGAATTTACAGTCTATGAAGTAAAGCTCATTTCTGTGAGATCCCCTTCTTTTGTCTTCCTCTTGTAAATGAAGAGACAACTAGAAAGCCCTTTCCAATACTATTAGCAAGAGAACTTTCTCCAGAACTGCAGTGCACTTAGATATTATCATTTGGCATTGTAATCTTGCAGATCATCCTTATCTTTGAAATAATTTATTTATGTACTTTTGATAAGGATAATTATGGGAAATTTATGTCACTGGTCAGCTGATCTCTAGCTTAAAGATTATCATGAGAGATTTTAATGCCTTCACAGAGTTTACAATGCTGCATGGACACTTGCTTTAATTCTAGGACATACCTTTAATTGGTAAAACTGCATGCAATATCTGTCATGTATAGTAGAGAGAAACAAAACTGTGTTGTTCTTAATTATTACTGAAGGAAAAAACCCCTTATCTCGAAATGGTATTGAAAGAGGTGTAAAATTCTCTACTGCTACTAAAAAGATGCTAGGGGAGATTAAAAGAGCAGGTAAGGAATTTCTAGTGGTTTTGTGAATTTTTGCCAGCTAGACTGTCCTGCACCCACAGTATTTACTCCTGAACTGCTGCTGCTCAAGGAGTGATCCAGGCACAGTGTTGACCACCTTCTACTGTTGGCACCAGTGCCAGTTCTTTCTGAACCCTTCGGCAAATTATTTAACCACTCTGCCTCTGTTTTCCCATCTGTAAAATGGGGATGATAGTGCTTACCTCTCAAAGGTGATGTAGGATTTAATTAACATCTGAAAAGCTCTGTAGAAATGCTGAGTATTAGTCTTGAGCAAGTGGAGCAAAGTTGTCGAGGTGAAAAGAGAAGATGCTGGCTCCTATAAATGCTTCATCTATTAAAATGTTACGTAGTTATTCTGAGAAGAAGAAACCCCACATTTTACAGAAGAGGAAAGCCATGACCACCTTTCTACCTCAGACCTATCTTCATAAGTAGTATTGGAAATAGCTTTATATTCTGTTCTCTGCAAAGTACTTGGCTTTTATCAAGCTACATAATTCTCTAGGCAAAGAATCCTTAAAAATATTCCCAACATAAGTATAAAAAGAACTCAGTAGTGAATTTGATGGGTTTTATTTTTGTTCTGAATATGAGGTTATGTATAAAGTTGTTTTTCTGCCTGTGTTTGTATGCATCCTTTGTCCTCTGCTGCCAAGTAAATGCTGCTTCAAACACTACATTGTAACATTCTTCCTCTGAGACAATAATAAATAAAAGGAATATGTTGCAGTAACATGAGAAAAAGTATGGAGTTCTTCCAAGCTTTGTGGGCTTTAAGGATGGCACGTCTCATTGCTAAATGCTGAAAATTTCATTCTGAAGATTAACACGAGTGTGCTGTAATAGTCAATTTGTATATCCTAGCTTTTTCTCTGTGTGGTTTGAATTTATATAAATAAGACAAGCAGTGGTTTTCTTCCTCATAAATCTTGCATATTTTCTCCAGTTTTCCATCTTTAGTGATTTTAGTCTGGAATCCTTCTCAGTTTCATGACAGATAGTAAATCTGATCACTGAGAAGCAGACTGCTTTTTTTTTTTTTTATGTTCTATGCGTGTTTTACAGAGCAGCAATGATGCATGGAGCCCTGTCAAATAGGAGAACTGTAAATTAGTCTTCAGGTTTTTGATGGCTTTCAGTCAACATGCTCAGCTGAGCCACAGCATTAGGTATTCAGTCAGAAAGTGTATTTTCTACCCTGTGCTGCTTTGAGGTATTTGCATTAATGCAAATTGTGTTAATGACTGTGTTAGAATTGCTACACTTAAAGGAGAAAAAAAGTCCAAAGCCCTAACACTTCTGCTTCCTTATCATAACAGTTGGCACTGGTTTCATGTTTACTTGTTGGGTTTTGTTTGTCTGTTTTTTAAACTCTTAACAAATGTCAAACGTAAGTGTCAAAGTAATGACCTTTTCCCTCAGTTCCTAAAAGGATGGTTAACAAGTAAATTGTAGGGAAAGATAATGTTTTTCACATTATTCTAGTGATTCATCAGTTAGCAAGGAATTTAACTACAGAAGTAGCAATATGTTAAGTAAAATTAAGTTCTGTATTTAGAACAATAAGTGTGTCTAAGAGGAAGAGACTGCTGGATTAAAGCATGTATTAAACCACACAATCTGTCATTTAAAAAAAAAGCAAACATTTTAATTATATGTTTGTAGAGTTGAAGGCAGCAGAAAAGAGAGGTATGGATCAGTACCAGGGCCTGACTTCGGGAATAGTTTATGAAAGTGCTCCTATCTACAAGTTGCACCCTCTGTACCCTGACTGCCAAGGTAGCAGGTGCCAGAGCTCTGTAATGCTGCCACTTAAAACTTGTGCTTCAGTGCTGTGCCAGAAAGGTCCTGGCCCTTGACAAGGGGAACAGGATGGCATCCACTTCTCACCAGCCACAGAGCTTTTCTCGAGGGTGTTGGGGAAAGGGCTTGGCCACTTCTGGTCCTCCATGCACAATGCTGTGGTGAGCATTCCCTCGCTTCGCCACCCACCCTTTACCTTTAAGGACTAACCAGCCTCTTATGCTGTTATTTTGTCAGGCCCAATAAAGCCAATCTGATACTTTCAAGAGAAGGATTATGTCTCAGTCCAAAATACACATCGATGCAAAACATCAGGAGGGACACCCTCCTGCACAGCCCAGAATGGATGGCATTGGTTGATAGTATATCACTTAAAATTCTCATTAGAAAACACCTTTAAGCTGTATTATTAACATGTCACTTCATTTTTTCAGAGAAGATGCAAGATTGATGCAGCTAATTAAAATCAGAGGGTAGAAGTCCTTCTGCTATTGGGGCTTCATCTTCAGAGGTTACTTCCACAGTAAAACAATCATCTTAGTGTGGGTGGTATTTTTTCTTTTTGGACCAAGAGAAGGCTCTTCAGATGTTCAAAAACCAAGAGAGTTAAATTATGAGACAGCAGCCCTCCTAGGTCAGGGATACTGGACAAAGACCATCAGGATGCACATGACAATTTGCAGCACCTCATTGTCCTGGGTCAGGGGTTCTGTCCTCTCTTCTGTTATTTCTACAGCTGAAAAAAACCCGACAACAACAAAAGCAACCAACTCCCCCCCCCCCCCCAATGACAAAATCAAAACCACAAACAAACAAACCTAAGTTCAGCCAAATTAAAAATGTGCTACTGTAACAGGCAAGTTTTAGATTTATTCAAAAGGCCGAAATATTCTTCTAAGCATTTACAGTACAAATTACCCCTTGGGAAAGAATTTGTTTATTATATGTATTTTTTGTTCTCTACTTTAATATGGAGTTTCCCTAAGAGAAACCTTCATGAAGGTACCTTTTTGCAGCACTGCAAAACTGAGTAATGCATCCTGTCTCCTGTCACGCAGAAATGAAGATGTCGTGCCATATGGCTGAGAATTCTGTTCCCACAACAACAGCGATAAAATCAGTCTTACAAATCCTGGCAAGGTGTAAATTAATAACAGTGGGGTATGAGAAAAAACCCAAACAACTTTTAGGGGGAAAAAAATTATTCAAGCAAGAAGAGATCTCTTGCATCTTAAAAGCAAAAAAAGCCCTCAGTAGTCATCAGCTGTTGTGTTCCTCAAACAGTGTTCTTGAGGCTGGAAAAGGTGAAATCATTCTTGGCTCACATAGCTTTGAGAGCGTATCTTCTGTCTTTAGTGCCACTTTCATGGTGTGCCAGCAAAAGTTACAGTCCTTGCAATTTAAATTTATACATAAGAAAGAACAGCTGTGTGCAAGTGCAGCAGCCACCTTCAGAAGGGATAGGTACTGTTTTCATCAGCTGCTTTTCTAAACACGTCTGAGACACCAGGAGTGGGCTGGTTCAGCTCATTTTCCCAGGCATCTCAGCACTGCAGCAAACTGGTGCAGCCAACACAAAGGTATCATTTAAACTGAAACCTGTTCTATGTTAGTATGCTTGTTAAAAGTGAGAATCCAGGAGAGCTGCATAGAATTACTAGCTGTGCTAGTCTTGAGTACATTGGATGGGAAAAAAAATTAAAAAAACCTCTCACACCACCTTGGTGTCTATGCTTTGCTGTCTGTCCTCTCTCACTGTCATCTCTGAATCTATTTACAGATTAACTATTCATGCTCTTGTTAGTCACTAACTTTATGCAGTCAGAGAAACACTGAAAATGTTTGGTTTTCTGACTGAGGTGGGTTAACCCTGACTGGATGCCAGGTGCCCACCAAAGCCTCTCTTTCACTCCCTTCCTCAACTGGACAGGGGAGAGAAAAATATAATGAAAGCTCATGAGTTGAGATAATGACAGGAGAGATCACTCACCTAAACAAAACATGACATCTACATGAATAAATAAGGGAACAGACAGAAGATACAATAGTGACTGCCACTGACAACCCATGACTGATTTAAATGTAAACAGAAGTAAGGAAAGTTAAGGGTTACCTAGATCCTCATTCTTGAAGATCAAAGTGACATTTACCATCTTCCAGTCCTCAGGATCTTCCTCTGTTTCCCTTGACCTTCCAAAGGTAATTAAGAGTGGTCTTGTAATTCTATCAGCCACTTCTCACAGCACTCATGGGTATGTCCCAACACATCCCATGGGCAGTTTGTTCAGTACATCCAGTTTGCTTAAGTGTGCCCTAACCTGATTCGTCTCCACCAAGGAGGAGGACATCGCCCTTGCTCCAGACTTCTGGCCAGTCTTGCTAGTGAAGACCGAGATAAAGATGGGATTCAGTACCTGAGATGTTCCTGTGCCCTTTGCCACCAGCTGCTCTTTACCAGTGGGCTCATGTTTTCCCCGGCCTGCTTTTTCCTGCTGATGTATTCATCAAAGTAATTTTTATCACCTTTTGTATCCCGTACCAGGCCTTGACTTTCCTAACCCTATCCCTGCAGAACTGGGCAGTGTATCTGTATTCTTCTTGGTCCCCAAACAGGCTAAAGTCTGCTCTCCTGAGTCCCAGGGAAGTGATCCTGGTTTTTGCCTTAATCCCTTTGGAATCCTGAGCACTACCATATCCTGGTCCCTGTAGCTACAGCAAGACCCTTAACCTTCACATCCCTTACCCATTCTTCCTTTGTGAGTAGGAGGTCCCGCGAGGTCTCTCCTCTCACCAGATTCTCAGGCATTTATGTGAAGAAATTGTCACCAGTACACTAAGAAATTTCCCCTCAACAGTTAGTATAATTCTTGCACGATGTCCTGAAAAAAATCTTTTGCCAGAGAATTGCAATACATGAGTAGAGGACCTTTTAAACACAGATGATTTGGTTGATTTTGTTCAGTGCCTCTGAAAGTATTTTGGTGAGCAGTTGTGAGAAGTTTAATGAATGGCAGCAACACCCAGACAAGTAAAAACATCCAGCTGTATTTCTGTCTCTCCAGTGCCAGCAGCCCCACTGGAATGGAAAGTGTAGCTCTGACCTACTTGCTTTCAGCAGACTGTAATTACAGCACTTATCAATTTTCTATAAAAATACAGATGTGAACAAATAGAAAACCCGAGCGGCTGAAACATGAGCAGAATAACAATGTTATTTCGTCCCCTAAATCCCAGTTCCTGCACAGATGATACAGGCAGGCTGAAAAGTAAAACCAGTGAAATGGCAGTAAACTATCAAAATAACAGTTGAGTTTATTATGAAATAGGAGCCAGACTTTATACACAAACAAGATACACCATAGGATTTGTCAGTCTGCTTGCTGCCTGCCCTTGGAATTACTTCCTCCCCAAAATGTCTGCTTGCTTGCTGTGAAAGGAAAATTAGTGATAGCTGTAGTAGAAGAGAATTATTTTGACTTTCAAACTCATCTGATTTCTCAAAGTGCAGACTGTGCTACCCATTTAGTGGCAAGGAGCTGAACTGGGTGTCCAAAGCTGGACCCAGCACCCCAGCCCCAGTGTCCTCAGATATGGAATAGTCCCTCCCTTTGATCTGCAGATTAGAGTTTTGTTAGGACACCCTCCCTTTGCTGCCAGAGTACTCTGCCTCGGGACCAGGCACGACCATCCCTGGAAAAGGCGGGAGGTGATAGATGAGGCTGCTGACTTCCAGGTTAACCCACTTAACTCAGAGCTTGGTAGCAATTTGGCAAAGAAATTCTTCTGATAACTATTCACATTCTTGTTACTGCAGGCAGTTTGGTCCTCTTTCCCTGTAAATCACAGTACTTATAAGGTTATTTAGAAAATTGGGATTAGGAGACAGATATTTCCTAACATGCCACTTTCATTTAGCTGCTCTTCTTGCAGAAGAATGCCTTGCTTTCCAAGGCATATGTGGGCTTTCCCACTCATTTGTGGGCTGATTGACTTCTTTCATTCACATGTCCAGAGACAGTCAACCTTTGCACTTAAAAAAGCTAAAAAACCAAACCACACCTAGTGTTTTAATTAAAAATTATGTAAGCTTGTCAATGATTATTATTTGTGGCATCTCCTACTACCAAGTGGACAAAACCAGTACACTTTCCATTTCTCTGCTGAAAACAAGGCTCCCACTGAAAGCTTCTTGGAAATTTTGATTAAAATAACAACTTGATTGATAGGACAATGTCATTACACACCACTAAGGTACACTCCTTAAAGGGTGACCACAAACACCCTCAAATGCGATCTCTTCTTGACACTGCTGATTTTAGGGCTCTTTAAGGTTAATATAAACTAATCCAGAAAAAAAACCATCACACCTTTCAAGGATCTTTGAAAAAAAATCACTGTACATAGAGAAGCTTAAGTCTGTCAGCCTTGTCTGCAGTCACTGCATTTATTTATTAGATTTTAACCCAGTTGCAAAGGAAAGAGAAGTTTATAGCACATCTGTTTCCACAGGGATTGGATAAAATATGGCAGTTTAGTTAATGAGAGTATTTTTTCGTAATCTATTTTTGCTTGGATAGCTGATATAAATAGATGCTTAAGAAGAAAAGGTGGTTTTTTCCCAGTTTCTAATAGTAGTAATATGCCCCTCTCAAACAAAATGTACCTAGCAAAAAGTTAGATTACGTGATGTGATTAAAACCAAGATATTCCACACTCAGTTACCCTCCTTCCTAGACTGGCAGGAGTGACAAGGCAAAAATCAAAAATATTAATGCCCTAATGAAGCAGATGTAAAAAATCCAGTCCTGAGGACTGCCCTTCCAACAAGAAGTGCCTCAAGTAGCAACACAGAAGATAACATGGCATTATTTCAGTTATATATATACACACATATAGTGTATTATACTTTTATATATATACACACACTGGAGACAACTGTGTATAAAAGGACAGGATTATACCAATGAAAGTTTAATAAACATTTATGAAAAAGAAAATAAAATGGAAAAAAAAAGAAATCGCAGCTGGCTCCCACACCATGTGCCTTAGCTCCTCCCTGGAGCTCGCCCGTCCCCATCAAAGGCAGTCTCCTCTCTCAGGACAGGCCCTGCTGGCCCCTGGAGGCCCTCACCCCATCAAGCACTCCAAGGCCTTGTCCTCCCCCCCAAGGAGCAAGGCAGGAAGGGGGATATCCCAGTTCAGTCCCATCCTCAACCTGAGACCACTTAATATTCTGGTTCAGCAACACTAAGAAGGAAAGCTGTGTTTATCTGGTGGGTATTAGCAGCATAATGGCGGTAATTAAGTAATAATCACCTTAAAAATGTGCTCTTATCTTAGAGCTTGAGAAAGAACAGAGACTGAAGGCTGGGGCAATTATCTCCTGCTTTAGCTCCAGGGAAGCAAGCACCGAATAAGCATTCATATCAAAGTCAGTAAATAATTTGGCCAATTACCTATTCCCACATCACCATCGAAGTTTCTTGATTGAAGATTGCAAACATTTATATTTAGCCTTCAGTTTAGTATTTAGCGTGCCATATAGGAACTGACTCTCATTAAAAATTTATCCCTGAGTTACTGCTTGAAGTCAATACAATCAGTATTCATGTCTCTGTGAGCGGGCACATGCAAGAAATACTATTTTTCTATCATCACAAACCATCTTCTATACGTATAAGCACAAGGTCTGTCATGGAATTAGTTGCCCTTTCAGTTCCCCAAATACCTTGATCTGGCAGGGTTGAGGCAATTTTGATATACATGTTAGTATGGCTGATAAACTACTCATTTTAGAATTACAGCAAGGAGTTTCAACGTGCACTGAAATAGTGGGTTTTGCTAGAAGTTTCCTTACTGCTATCCTTCTCCCACGAGAAGCCCTAGAAAATGTTTTGGGAATAGATGGCCATCTCTTTCCACTTCCTCTCTCCTGCAGTGCACAAAGGGCAGAACACACTCACTCTGTGCCAGTCTGAGTGCACGCCTTGGAATGACTCCCCCTCCTTCCCTCTGGTATTTCACCGGTGCTATATTATACTGCACATACCTTTAGTAAGAGCCAAGGAATAGATTTGCCAATCCACTGTCTCCCTATGACATTTTCAGTAGGCTTAAGCAGATTTAAAACTAATGTAGCTGCAAAGGTGTCAGCAAAAGCCAAATTTCAAGAAATTAGGTTGCCAGAGAGTAGTGAAGTACATTCTAGGCCAGAAATTTGCCTTTGTTGTCAGCACATAGGAAAAAAATAGAGTCTCTAAGAAAAAAAAAGAAGTTGGATTTAAGGTAAATCAATGGCATTGCCCTGGAGTTAGAGGGACAGACTTTTCAGGGATGCTCTTTCTGCAAGGACTCTAAAGGCAGACCTGTAGTCTAGCTGTGGGTCCTGGCTACTTAGGCATTAAGAACTTGCCATCTGTGGCTGCAGGTTTCCTGTAAGGGCACTGGACTTCTTAACAGCAAATCAATTTCTTAGGTATTGACTTCTCAACCTAAAACATTCGCATGGAAGTAATAATTAAAACAAACGAACAAACAAACAAAAAACCAAAAAACAAACAAGCAGCCCACACCAAGAACTATACTGACAAGATTCAGCAATGTAGGGCCCAGACTCTAAAACCGTGGTTGTCAAACACTCTACCTTTGCCAGAAGGCAGCCAGCATCTAAAAATCAAGATTCATATCACAATGTAGACATGTTTATGTAAGGGGAAAAAAAAGGATGAACCAAGAAAAGCCTAAAGAACGCAATACTAATCCTGCTTGTGGTGTGCTTTAGCCCTCAGCTTTTCACACACCGTGCCCTATCTTTTGTAAAAGCCCTGAACGGTCTCTGTGAGTGTTTTTACCTGTTAACGACCCCCTTCTCACTGGTAGTGCATGCATACTCTTGGTGTTCTCTCCAAAATCGGTGGTACTTAAAAGATGTTCTTAAGGAATTAATCTCAGAAGCTTTATATTTCCAGGGTTTTTTTTCTTGTGCTGCAAATACAGATGGATGTTTGACAGCAATTATGACCTCTATCTTTCTGAGAGATATTTTTATTCTTATCACAATGACATACTGCTGTCCAAGGTTAGCAATCTATGTCAAAGCATTTACAGGATATTTCATGGCTAAGAACTTAATCACACTGTGAGCAACTAGGTAAAGGCTTAACCAAGTGAGTTAAAGAAATGAATGATAATAATTTAAGACGTTGCTAAATTTAGCAAAATTTTCTACTAGTTATTTTCCTACAGCCCATTTTCATGAACTCCCTTATGCCATTAAAATATATAAGTATAAACTACATTTAAATGACTAAACAATCCTCACTCTAAATATCAACAGGCGTCAGGCATTCTTTCCTAATAGAAACAACTTCTGGGAAAAGTCCCTTCACTTCATTCAAAAAACAAAACCTAAACCAAAAATCCATGTATCAAATACATAGATTGAAGAGTTCAGACATTCCATAGAAAAAAATTAACCCTACTTCGCCCAAGAGTCTATTACTATCCTCTAAACAATCACTTCTTGTCTGCATTGATTTAAAGCTCTCTTTACTAGTCTTTTTTTAGGTTAGTTGCTCCCCAGTTGGTATGTCTCATACACAGAAACTGACTCAGGTGCTCAGGTTGCCATCCACAGTGGCTTTTCTAACTGTGTACTGCCAAGGAACAGCAAGATAATTAAAGCACTGGAGCATCTCTCCTACACGGAGACGTTGAGAGAGTGGGGTTTGTTCAGCCTTGAGAAGGGGGGGACCAATGCATATAAATACCTGATGGGAGAGTCCAAAAACACAGAGCCAGGTTGTTTTCACTGATGCTCAGTGACAGCACAAGGATCAATGGGCACAAGCTGAAACACAGGAGATTTCCTCAGAACATCAGAAAACATTTCCTTATTATGAGAGTCTCCAAGTGCTGGCACAGGCTGCCCAAAAAGTTTGTGAAGTCTCCACCCCTGGAGATATTTAAAAGCTGTACAAGTGGCTGGTTCTGGGTGGCACTGCTTGAGCGGGGAGGGGATGTTGGACAAGATGACCTCCGGAAGTCCAACCACTCCATGAGTCTGTGAAAGTGTCTTAAGATTAAAAACTTTTCTATTTAGACTATTGGAAGGCTTTATGCTGCAAACAAGCCTTTGTACACAGTCAAAAAATAGTGAAGTATGAAATCACACTGGTCAATGAAGTGCTTCCTAGAAACAGAGGCTGCCTTTTCTCCAGCTGTTTGAATACTGCACCAGCTTTCTAATTCATCTCTTTCACCTTACCTGGCTTCATAAAGCAGGAAACAACAGCTTTTCATCCCTCGTCTTGCTTGCTCTTTACTCGTGGAAAGTCTTGGCTGTCCTTTTCACTGGAGCAGATCCTGAACATCAGTGTATGTTGGGAAGGAGGCAGTACCCAAGAGTGCCAGTTGCCAAAGTTACAAAATTGCTGCTATAATTTTCATATACCCATTTGTATTTGGCATGGAGAGCTTAACTCAGATTTATTTTTCCTCTTTGTACTCAAGAGCTGCACAGCCACCCAGCTGGTGGCTCGCTGTGTCACATACACGTATTATT
This sequence comes from Mohoua ochrocephala, assembly GCA_013398855.1. Taxonomy (NCBI): domain Eukaryota; kingdom Metazoa; phylum Chordata; class Aves; order Passeriformes; family Acanthizidae; genus Mohoua; species Mohoua ochrocephala. The sequence goes on from VZTA01012010.1 coordinate 497,991, forward strand.
TCACCACTAGTGACAGTGAGGCACACTCTTCCAGCTGCCTCTCTCTCAGCTGTTCCAGGTGCACTCAGAGCTCCTGGACCCAGTCACTCCTCTGGAAGTGATTCAGGACTATATAAGAGGGACGGCAATATAAAAAAGCTAAAATGCTTTCCGATTTTGAAAAAGTCTTTATAAGTCTTTAAAAGCCTCAATGCCTGCTCCAAACTCTACATTGCCAGCTTTGTGTCTCAGTATCAAATTGATAGACATACACTGTGCTAATGTAGAATGAAACTAAGATTACTTTTCAGTCAAGCACCTGCCTCAAGCAATTTCCTTCCAGGAAGCCAGATCACTGCCATATGGACACTCCTAGGAGAGAGGGAGGCATCTCAAGGCAGTATCAGACCAAAGCCAGGAGAAGTCAGCAGCCTTGTGCAATGCCCAGCTAGACAAAACTAAGTCGTTTGAGGGTCTCCTATTCACCTGGGCCCCACAGCATCTGACAACTCTTCAGGTGAAAATCTTCCTTTGCAAAGGCCCAGCTGGGCTCGTCTCAGCACCCTTCCTCCGGCTTACGACCAAAATGCAGCTCACAAAGCGTTCTATTGAAATGGCGAGGGGGAAATCACAGCACCATGCACACAGAGCTGCTGCTTTCCAAAGGTGTAATAAATTAAATTATTCCCTTTTAAGTCACAAGCACCCCTTCAGTTCCTCCTGCTCTTCTCCCTGGTTGCCCAAAAACAAGCCAAACCCTGGAAGGCCACTCAGTAAAAAACTGATGAGAAAAGGTTCTTCAGATTTCACTTCTGCTGTGCTCCTGGGAAAATTAATATCAGGTTAAGCCTCGGGCATTGCCAGGTTTACCAGGTGTGAGCTGCAGCTGTCTTTTAAATTAAGATGACAAAACTGCAAAAGAGTCCACGGAAAAGGCTGCTCCCCATCCACTTTAGTGCAGACTGAGAACTATCACTGAGGTATCTGCACTGAAAATATCCACATTTAAAATGGAAAGGAGCCAAAACCCAGCACTCTTTGACTGTCATGGGAGTTTTAAGAGGGTTCAGACCTGATTGCAGCAGTACTGTAAATTAGAATCAGAGACAGTCTCTTGGCCTTCTCACCGTTAAAAGTTCACAGCTATGAGTGCTCCCACGTGGCTTCAGTTTCAAGAATGTCAGACTCAGAAAGGGGGAATAGTTCTTACCACTTCTTTATTTCAAGCCAGAGGGTTTTTGATTTGGGTTTGTTTGGATGTTTTTGAGAAAAATACAATATTCCTAAACCACTTGATTTGTTATCAAATCCCAACGCCTGCCTATAAATCCAACATAATTTGATCTTAGTACAGTCTATTTATTCTGTCTCTATTACTGGTAAAGCCTGAAAGGAATCAGATTTTGCCCTGCAGCAGCAGAAAATCTCTGGATCCCTCAACTGTTTATCATCTACTTTTGTAACTTCATCCTGTGAGAGACCAGGCAACTACCAAAAAGGGAGCCCTCTTGCACATTATTGAACTTTACAAATCATCAGTGCTGGCATCTAAAACTACTAACTACCAAGAGCCACAGTGACAAACAACATGGATGTACTGCAGTCGGAGAAGATGGATTTTTTTGACTTGAGTGTTTTAAATAAGGGACATATCAGCAGACAGTACTTACCTTCTCTCTCTTGAAGATAAAGAGGAGAATTGTTGCCACAGGGACACAACTTATCTTTCAGCCATGGAATCCCCCTGCTGGTCCCATTCTAGACTGGGCTACTCCCCTTTGTCTTCCCCAATCCTTCAGACTCCAAGGCTATCACTCTTCCCATCCTACAGCAAAGCAGGGGCCCATCTCAAAACCACCATCAACTCCATCCCCCCAGAGGGGATGCTTGTGTAGGGACCAGAACAACGAAAGAACAAAATGAGCCGGTGAAGCCTAATTGTTGCTTCATCAGGCACAGCCGGGAAGTAGCTGAGTCATCCCAGCCGGGTTTAGGTCAGCTGCCCTCACTCAGGGCTTGTTTGGACCTCAAGATCTCTTGTCTGCTTGCAGTACTGGTCTCCCCTTTGCTCTTCCCTAACAAAATTTCTGTGTCCTGTTGTCCTGGTTTCAGCCAGGACAGGGTTAAATTTTTTTGCAGTAGCCAGGAGGGATCCTGACTGTGAGGGTGTGGCCGGGACCCAGACTTTTTTGGTACCACCTCATTAATTGCCATGGCAGGAGAAAGGGACTCACTGTAGCCTCCAGGGAGAAGGATGTTCCTTCTGTTATTAATACTGTTACTGTTCATTTTCTTATCTCATTGCTGTTCCCAGTACACTGTTCTTATCTCAACCCATGACCTTTACCTTTTGTGCTTCCAACTGGAGAGAGCAGTGGGACTGGTTTTAGTGGGGGTACTAAATTGGAGAATACCATTCCAAAACCATGACACCTGTGTGTTCCTGGCACAAATCCATTGTTTTCTGAGGGAAGGGAGAGCTGGCAGCTGAGCTGCAGGGTAAAGCTGAATCCCTGCAGTAACTAAGGATCAGGAGAGATATATAATGCAGCCCTGTTTTGATGTCTGGGAAAGCACATCTCGGTTCAAAACTCCCATTAGAGCACACCTCAGAGAGGGCAAACCTTCTGCCTTTCTCAGCAAATGTCAGATGATTTTTCCACTGCAGTGCCCCTGAGCTGTGTGCCACGGGTTCCTGACCAGCGATGCTCACCGTAACACTGCTTCAGCTGCTCAAAGCTGACCCTTAATTTTGAGAAGTTTGGTGCTGACTTTGATTATCTTTTATTTTATCTCTGATCTTTATTCTCCTGAGGGTTCCTCAAACATGTTTCTGAGGATGAGAGTAAAAGACAGCACGGAAGATAAAGATCCTCATGGATTATTATTTTAATTTAGCAAGTCTAAATTCCACTGATCTAGATTCAGAGAATCAAGTAAAACTTGTTACCTTGGAGGTATGATGATACGTGTATATCATGAAGATACCATTTCATTTTTCACTTGAAGTCTATAAATGTAAATTGCATATTTCTGTTTGTGAAGAGATGAACAAAAATTACAGAGTTAATCTGAAACAAGTTCCAAGAAAACACAGCACCCCATCATCATTAAGCTATATCTGACATACATTGCAGAAAAATATTTGCATTATTTTATTTTCACATCCACGGGGATATGAAACATCCCAGGGCCCGTTCAGTGTTTCTTCACTCTTCCTTGGGTGACATCAGGCCAGCAAAGACTCAGACATGTCAAAAATGTTACAGAAATTTTCTGAACAGGGAAAGGTTGATGCGATGAGCTAATCTAGAGCTGGAATAAAGCGCTGGTTTAATATTTTAAAAGCTCTGGGATGACTTTGTTTGCTGTGATCTGTTTCATGCTGTGCTTCAGGAGCACAGGAGCCAGAAGGAACCAGATGAGGCCCAGCAGACCCCACTGGTCTGAGAACCTGAAGCATGCTGTTCCGCTCACTCCAGAGCTGGAAGTACATACTCGAGCTTGGGAAAAACCCAACCCAGTCTTTTCCAGGGCAGTAGATCCCCTTAGTAGGTATAACCAGCTGTTCCCTGCTGTTCCTGCTAGCTGCCCTGCAGGATTAATGGATGGCAATACACTTTGTATACATTTTTTTCAAAAGCAATAAAGTTTAGAAAGGAGTACCACTCCCTGCTCCACTGTGTAATTAAAGGCTTCTCATTTGCTATGAATTATTTTCTCCTTAGCTTAAAAAACCTCCCCAGTTCAAAACTTAGGGCTGGGATTATTGTTCTGCATTAATGAGATGCTCTTGTAGGACAGATACAGATAAGGTTAGATTAAGGCCTCTTAATTTATAAACCCCATTATTCAAGGATTTCTCACATAGGTATAATAGACATTTATGCTAGATATTGTGTTAGATATGTGCTGAAATTGGGGTAGAAGAAATTTTTTGATTAGTTGAAAGAGAATAAAGAAAAAGAATGGCTGAGCTGTCAGGTTGTATTTGGTGAGCATTCATTACCTTCTTCTCTCTTGGTTACTCGCTGTGTATGAACAGTGCGTTCTTACCTGTGTTTCATCCTAGACTCTTAAAACTGGGAGCCTGCTGATGCCTAAAATGCTCTAGTCTAGAAATACCACATTTTGCAAGCGGGTTGGTCAAAGAATTACATGTAAGTTTTGTAGTTAAAATGAGAAATTCCTGAGTGGTGAGTGTGGATGAGTACTCTACACAACAGCAGCCAGCAAGGAGACCCCAGCTGCGTGCTTGAAAAGAGTTTACTTCTTCCTTGCTCGGAGCAAGGCAGGGCTTGGTGCTTCAACATTCAGTATGGCTCTGGGGACACGCAGTGATGGTCATGCCACAGGGTCTGTGTCCCCAGGCCTGCACCCAGCACGGCAGAGCAGGGTTAGTCTGCAGAAAGCAGAGATCCAGGGTTCCAACACGTTAGCCTGGCAGGTACTGACGTGGTAGGAGTCAAACCCCAAACAGCCAAAGTGCAGTAGAGGCTGTGCAAAGGAGGATCTCAGAGACTTTGCAGCAGCCAGATCTGCAGTGCCAATATCACCAATGATCCCAGTACCCAGCTTCAGCAGAGCAGCTTGTCAGTCACATTCTGGTTAGATGATCCCAGCACTGCTGCCCCTCGCTTTCACAGTGCCTGCCCTGCACAGACAGATGTACTACTTCTCTGCAAGCTCAGAGAGGGAAGTGGGAAGAAGGTCCCCTCTTGTATTCCCTTGACTCAGCAGTGGAAAAATGCCAGAGAGTGGCAATTAGTCACACTGCCAGCAGAAGTCATCTGTGTTTCAATACATAATGCATTGCATTTTTAGTTCTGGAGGGTTTTTTTACCGTTATAAGTACAGACAAGAGTCCCATGTGATTTTTAAATATTATTTTGAAGTCTGTAAGTCTCGTGCACTCCCTTCAGCATAGCTTTTTCCTGCTAGTGGGTGTCAGAAAATGTCACAAAACCAAATTAAAGTACCAGGCAAAGCAACAGCTGCATGTTACCTGGAGTCCTCAGGTGCTCCTGTTGTACTGTTCACGGTGCCCTCACCAGGAAGCCAGATTTGATATTTCCTGGTGAAACCCAAATTCTAGCTAGACATCCCAGGATTTTCATATAATTTCATCACACACATATCTAATCTTCACAGATACCAAGTGAAGAAACAGTCTGGAGCAAAGTTCTTGTTTTGACTGACTGGTTAGTGCTGGCTCTACTTAGTAATAGAAGTCCCAGGACTATTGGTAATGTTTATGATAGGACTTCTGCTTGCTCAGTGAGCATCAGAGTTAAGCCATATTCTTTTTGGAGAAACTGGGCGCATTTGGCTCCCTGCTGACAAGATGTGTAACACATACTCCGCTCCCTCAAGATGCTTGATAATCCCTGTCAATAATAAGATTTTGTAAATAGGATAAAAGTATCACTCCTTCTGCATTCAAAGAACTAATGCTGGAGTAGCTTTTGGAACCACTATTTGTATGCAATGACTACAGAGAGAGGGCTCTCATTACTCCTGGTTTTTAATTTAAGGATGATGTGGTTGGATAGTCAAGAGTTTTCAGCCCCGCTTTGGACAGCATTTTGCCATTTCCTAGGAACTCTCTGCTGTGAAACTGTACCAATACTTATGAATTAGTAGTGACAGCTCTGCTGATGCTGACAGGATTGTTAGAGAGCTGCTGTGCCTGTCAGTCACTTCCCTCTTCTATGCATTTTCATAGTGATGGGAAGACAAAATGTAATACAATAAATGATGTCTCTCTTTGGCTGGCCCAACTAGTGACACTGCCTATACAGAATGAGTTGCTAGAAAATACCTTTAAAATCCCATATAGTTGAAGGTTGTATTGATTGCCAATTACTTAATTTAAGGGTCTGCAGGAGTCACTGCTGTGTGCAAGAGCAATAACCAGGGGGAGGGAGGTGAATTAACAGAACATGAGCTATAAAAATTAGTAGGCTGTTCAAGCCACTGTTGTGGCTGTGTCTTGTGAACTGAAGTGTTAAAGAGTCTGATGACCCACAGGGTTAATGCAAATTACCACTTGCATATGATAAGGCTCTACCTTCCAGGTTTCTTAAAGTGGAGACTGCAAATTAGATTTACAGGTTAATGTAACTATAAATGTTTTTTTTTCTTTAAACACTTTTCATGTACAGATTATTTCGACTGAAATGGTAGCTACAAAAGACTTGTATAATTAACATAAAAAGTAAAAAAAAAGGTAATTGTTCTTAAAGCAAGTCAAACTTGTGAAGAATATCCATCGTAAGCTTAATTTCAGGCAATTTTGTTCCAATTACTGGTGTGTGTTTAGAAAATATCTCCTCAAATTAGAATTTCTTTAGCCTCTCAAGTCAACTCCAAAACATTTTCTGTGAAAGCTTCACTTCATATTTTAATTGATTGGCAAATTAATGCAAGCTGTAACTGAGATAATGTTGCAAGGCGATGAAATCAGGGGAATTGAAAATTTAGAGCAAATATGCTAGGTTTACTGAATTTTGAAGCTTGACTTGTTTTTCTTATTCTCCTGTAATTTCTTCTATCATTGGCATTCATATGGACTGGTACAGTTTTGTATTAATTCTTGTTACAGCACCTCACATTGCTGAATATTTCTGTAACTTAGAGACAATAGCACTTCCTACCACAGTATGATCTTCCTTCAGCTAGTAGATACATTGGATATGAAACTTCTAACAGTTGCTTTTAGCTTTTATTTACTTGCCTTTACTTGTGTCAGAGGTGTCTAGGAAACAGCTCCCAGCTTTTGCTCCATATGGGAACGTGGTTGCTGTCATCGCACCGTGGAAGAAGTCCAAGCTCAGAGTCTTGTCCTGGCTTCACAAGTTTAGTAAAACTAGTCCTAGCTGAAAATCCCTCTCTCACCTTTGTGAATGGGGTGTAGGCAACAGTGAGATTTAAGCTGTATTACCTCTTCACAGGCAGAGAGTAAATGAGGGAGGCTCCTTTCTGCAAAGGTGATCAGTCGTTGGTGTGGGTTTGGATGCTCTGGCTTTTGTGGTGGCGCTGAGCAGATGGTGGTGATTAAACACTAAATATCAGTGCAGCAAGTTATGTTCCTTATAATCAAGTTACAGCTGTGCATCAAAACTGTCTCCCTTGTAAAGCTGGCCTGTAACCTGCTTGACTGTGAAAGTACCACAAAAGGTGTCCCTGTATGTCTTGGTGTCAGCAGCAGTACTCTGCTGGGTTTTGTTTACTGCAAACAAGACAGCCATCAGAGTTAAGTCTGAAGAGAGATTTAAGATTGGATTGTGTTCCCAGAGACTAGTTATTAATTTTTTCTTTACTAGCAAAAGATGCTCCAAGCCTCACACCCAAATCCTGTTACCTCCTTTATTTTCTCCTGAAAGAAGGATAAACAAAGGCCTGCCCGCTTGTTGGTTTGCTTTTGACAGGACTTTGACAACCTTGCACAAAACATGCCTGTGTCTCTAGGTATGATTCACCTACCCAATTTCAGAAAGCCAGTTATGGAGTGGGGTAAAAAATACAACTAGAAGGATCCAGAGGAGAAAAGCCCCAACAATTTATTAACTCAGTGAGGAATTGCTTGTTGCAACATGCAAAGAAGTGGTGCCTTAGTCAGCCGGCTGTCTTTGTGTCCGGGAAGAGGAGGCGATGGAGTTCTGGGTCAGCGGAAACTGATGGTCTCTATCAAAAAGGCTGCTGGAGGAGGACTTCAGACCCAGGTCTACTGCTGGTGAACGTGCTTAGTAAGCCCCAGTGCTGCTCCTCAGTAGCTGTATGTCAAGGATGCTGAGAAATGCAGGGGCACTTGTCCAGTACGCTCAGTGCCCAGTGACTTACAGGCGCTTGCCCGTGAGCAAAGAACACATTTCTACTCTAGGACCTTTTCAAAATAAAATCATAAAATCTTTTTGCTTTCCAATGGCACATTTGGTGCAATGGGGGAGGGAAATTCCTTGTGTGTGCTCCGGGTGTTAATGCTGGCAGCCATTCAAGAGAAACAATCATCTCTAGTGCCAACAGCAAGAAGTGCCAATCTTCAGTGAGACAGGGGAACATAGGATTCTGTCAGTCCTATTTTGCAGCGCAGCCAGATCCTTCCCACACCACCATCTCACTGCCCTGCCAGCGCACAGGACATCTGAAACATCACAGTCAGCTCTCACAAGCCTAAAAGTATCATTAATAAAACAAAACATTCCTGCAAGAGACCTAACCCACTGCAATGATGGGAAGGAATAAGATGCGGGAATGCAGATCTAAGACAATTAAATATCTTTGAATCTTTACAACAAGGATACTGTGATGAGAGGGGAAATTAAAACTTGTTTTAATCTGAATGGGAAATGCAAGTATTTACAGTGAATTATTCATAATCGGGTGTCATTGCATGGTTTTGCAACAGATTTTCAGGCAGGAATCTTCTCTGATTGCTCTGTTAATGGAGCAGATTTTCAGAAGGCTGCAGTTTTGAATTGCTCAGAATTACCTGAAGTGATAGTTCTTTCCTTAGCTTATGAATTAATTCTGATCACCAACTCAATTTATAACCTCTAACTTCTGAAGCACCTTCTTCTGCAATTCATTCCCCACAGTGATCATCTGTAAGCCAACTCTATAAGTATATATATAAGCAACATATATAGTTTAGGGATGAATTTGTGTCTCTTAGCAGCTGTCATAAAATAATAAGTTTTTTCTCTATTATGTGGAGTGTGATTCTCTGTTTGTATAACAGGTCTTTAATAAGTATACTAAAAAAGTATTCCTGAATCCAGTAACGTTACAACAGTTGATATCTGTATCTACTGTAATTACCTAGAAAAACAAAGATTTTGATCACCACCCACTGGCCTGGCTTCTGTTAGTGACTCTGCCACATGCAAAGTCTCACATTTGTCTTGATGGTTTTCAAATTTACTTGAATTTTCATATCCATAAATTACTGCAAGCACAGAAGTATCAACATGAAGGAGCTGGAGCGCATTTTACTCAGTTCGTGTCTTTAACTGCTAGGCTTACAACAAAGACTTTTATTGATGAGAATACACTTATGAGTTGTATAGAATATGTTCAGTTAAGAGTTGTTTGTTCCAGAAATTTAGTGCAAAATTTTCACACTGCCTTAAAAATCCCTCAAACTCTAGACCTGATTTTGTTTCTCTGCTTACTGTTAAGATCTTTCTAAACACTGGCAACACTTACCATAGATTTAAAGGTTGCAGTTAAATTATTTTGTAGATATCCAGCTTGCTTTATCCAGGCCATCTGTTGAGCAAGAGTTTTATTTTTCTCTCAAAATGTTCTATAACTTGTAGAATTTTAAGGATTTCATTGTTTTTAGTGTATTACTCTGTATAACAATCTCTTAACAATGCTGGACCATATCAAAATGGTTTCACAAGTGCATATCACAAAGTGTGGCACAACTTTCTTGAAGTGGCTCTCTGTGACCCGTGCTGAGCCTAGGATGCACTGCTATGTTTACCAGAAGATGTGATTCATCACTGAAATAAACTACAGCAGCAGATTCTCTCTTTTCTGAACTCCTCAAATGGAAACTGCTGACATACGTGGAACTAGGTTAGGCAGTGCTTCCTAATGCTAAACTGAGTGGCAGGCCCTCTGAGACAGCCCTGTCCTGTTAATTCATTGGATTATCCCAAAAGAAAAGTGCTGTCCAATCTCCCAGCTGACTTTTGTTTCAGTGAGGGGATTAAGCAGCCGGTAAACACGGACTTACATGCTGAGAAAACTACCAAAAACCCAAGTGCAGACGCACGAATTCTGTGTAATACCTGACTTCAAATTAAACACACAGACATGCTTAGGAAGCATAAGATTAATTCAGGCTCAGCGTACAAGTGGAGAAATTTCAGGTGAGTTTAAAAAGTCATTTGAACTAATGCTGTTAGCAAGTGATCTAAATTACCTCTAATGATTTACTGTTAATTTATTTTGCACAAAACCAATGTTTGCCACCAAAGGTTACGGAAGGAACAAGCTTTTTTTTTCCTGTTTCTAGACCTCTCTTCTCCGTCTTTTCCAGTTCACTCCTCAACATATTGAAGAATTCTGGATTTTGCTTTTTGCTAATGGGGCCTCTAGTGAGACTGATATGATAGCAATATGGAGCTTCTGACTGTTAATTAAGAAATCATTAACAGAGGCATTCATGGAATCTCGACTATTTTAACAGACCCCCTGTTGATTCTGGGCACATACTGCCTCTCAGTTTCCTTTTGGGAAGACTGTAGGAAAATTCCTACGCAGTTACAACTGAACTTTCATTTTGCTCTGGTGCCCGGGTGTTAATATTCGATCATGAGTGTGCTACCAATAATTGCAAAGGAAAATTGTTGATGGAAAAGCTGACAGCTGTTTACAGCAAATCCTAATGGTGTGTCCTAGATTAGCAGCAAGGCTTGACACATTGATGTTTAAGTCTTTTTTCATGAATGTTTCATCACTAGCAGTAATAAGTCTTTGTACGTCAATAATTTTCTACTTGATCCCTCTGATTTTCTTCCAAATTAAGTCGTATTCTCACTTGCACTATCACCTAAATGCCAGATGCTCAAAGCCATTTAAGCATATCTGTGCTGACTGTCACACCACAGCGGCTTTTAAGGCACGTGGGTTTTGCAGCAGAACTCATGGGTATGCCCTGGGTGGATTGGCTCCTGCGGACACGGGTAGGCACTCATGGAAGGAGTACATGGCATGCAGGGAAGGAGTACATGGCAGCTGGTGTGGGGACCATAATGGGTGCCCAAGGAACCCCACAGAGCAGATGTAGTAGAGACACGTGTGGCTGAAGCCTCGCTGGGCTGCTTGGCTCACGGACGAGTACCCATGTGAGCCTGGCACCAGAGCTCTGATCTCCCTCGTCCTGGAAGCCAACATCCCCTACTTGCTTGTGGTCAACCACCTCACGCTTTTTCTTGTACTGCTGAGCTGTGTGTCAGGGTGCAAGGAGGGCTGGCTGCTCCCAAAAGGCAGGTGAGACAGAAACTCAAGTGACTGATCCTTGTAACTGGCCCAAGCGGTGCAGAGAAGAACAAAGCCCATACCCTGGCACTCACCTGGAGGCACCCTCTGCACCCCTCCTGGGTGAGAGCTCACAGTTCATAGTGGAGGATACAGGACAGATGGCAGACTGAGCCTCTGCTCCGGTGAACTCCTGGTTGTTCACCGTGCTCCAGCAAGTCACTGACAAAACACATGGTGAGTTTGTTGGGGGACCGGAGCTCTACTTGCCTTAAAAGCATTTATGAGGTTTTTTGCTACCTTTAAAAGAGTGCTCATCTTCCCCCTGTAGCAGGGGAGAAGAGCCTTTCTCCATGCAGCTACTGTGCTGTCTTCCATGGCAGTGCATGCAGTTCAAGGTATCAGACCCTGTGGACAGAAGAACTGCAGTTAGGTCTCTAACCATAATGCCACCTGGAGTGAGATTTTTTTCCGGTGATTTTACTTCAGATTTTTCCATTTAGCCCTTACATCTTCAGATTGGATGAGTATCACAGCTCCCATTTGCTAGGAAGACACCTTTCCAGTCTCAAAACTCAGGATGAAAAGCCTGAGACTTCAAATACCAAAGTGCAACTCTTACTTTCTTTGCCATAAAAATATATACTAAATTATTTTTAGGCACTTCTTATGACCTTGTGCAGGATTGTAAGTGCAGAAAGTGGCTTCTGAATACTTACAGTATCATTAATTACTTGCATGTCACGTACTTGTGAATGTGGAAGTCCAGCTCAAAGGTAAAGCAAGAGACAATAAATGAGGAAGCATTTAGCCTGAAGACTGAAACTCATCATGGGACTTACTATGTGAACCAAAGCTGCAGCAAATAGGTCAGCCTACTTTCAACACAGTTGGGCTTTGTTAGACAAGTTTAAAAGAAACTTTTCAAACAAGTGGGTATTTACAGCACGTAGAATTTTAATTGTAAGCTCCTGTTGCCCCGAGCCAGTTAATAATTTTTTTTTTTTCAGTATCATATTTTCTTAATCTCACCCCCAGTGTCTCATAAGGAACCTTATTTTTCAGATAGCTTTCACTATAATAAGCTGTCCTGTAGCTGCAGTTCACCTTGTGGATTTATTAGAGATGAATCAATTAATTGTATCTTTAGGGAGAAAACTGGCACAGAAATGAGGTAAGAGAGTAGACGGGTGCAGTGGTTAAATCCACGAGAAAAATTCGTTTTTTCTTCTCCTTCACAGAGCTCCCATGTAAGCTGGCAAAGCACGTGTCAAACTGCCCACAGGTAAGTATAGCTGCATCCCTCAAGCTGATATATAAGCGAAAAATACGATGAAAAAGGTTTCAGTAACTTCCATCTACCACAAAGACAGTGAATTAAAAATATAAACTAGTCCCGTCCATGCAGCCCTGTTCACTTTGCCTCAAGTAGTCCCTGGCTGACCACAGCCATTTGTTCCAACTCCTTGTGTAGGACGAGCACCCTTGGCACCCCACCCTGACCTGTCAGGCTATAGCCCATCTCTGTGAAGTAAGGGACACACTTCAGCTCAGGTTTTCAACAGGTCAGCATCAGTTTTCTTGCTGTCCTCTGCCTCCTGAGTGTTACAGCTGCAGGTGAGAAAATACACTTTAATGGCTGCAGGGCATCCAGTAGCCAACCCAGTCCATAGGGTTGGGAGGAAGAAGCTGCCATTCAGAGTAATTTAAAAACAGAGGGAAAACCAGGAAGAATCTGGGGAGTCTGAAAGGAATGCATGGCAGGTTCTTGCCATAAGAACAGTAGGTAGTGTGGGAATGAGGACGAGGAAAACAGGGAAGTGGGAAGAAGCGTGGTGACCCACTCAGGGATTGCCGCTGCTGCTTGCACTCCACAGCCTAACGTAAAAAGCAGCGTATGACCACGTTTTCTTGGCTTATTATACAAAGGTCACTATACAGCTTTATTGAGGATATTTATCAGTTCATGAGGGCCTGATCATCATAACCGAGCTGCAAGATTCCATGAAAATTGAACTCATTATTTATTGCAATATGCATAAACACAGGTACGCGCTTTTCTCACCAGCAGCCCTTGGCCCAGGAATGACTCTGTCCAGCTGCGTCGCAGAGTGGTTCCTTAATGTGACACCACAATGGTACAGCAGGGGTGAAAGGGATCTTGTGTAACTGCAGACACAAGCAAGAGGTGTACATTTGGGATTTCACCTCCCCTTCTGGGTCCTACTGACACATGAACAGTTCCCAGAGACCCTTTTCAGTCAACATGACCTACATGTCTGTAGACAGCTCTGCCTAAAATGACTCAGATAAAATGAGAATGAATTTTATTACTGACCTAAAACAATTTTTAAGTGAAATTTGTTGAACTCTAAAAAAAGAAAATTTTTATATGATTCTGTACTTTTGGCCTTCCTTTAGAAAATAATTCAATGTTGAAAAGATTATCTTTCTGTAGTATTCCAGATCCAAATTGAATAAAGATGCATAAGCAGTTTTGATCATAAGTCTGTTCATCTAATTTTACCAAACAAAAATCATCAGGAATAGGCTTTGGAGATATTATCTCCAAAGAAATAAAAAAATTAGTTCATAACTATTTTGAATCAAAAAATGGAAATGTTTAATTTCTGCAAGCTTAATTCCATAGTTTATGACATTCCACACTTTTTATACTTAAGTAGTGGAAAATATTTTGTTAGCACTTGTTAGCATTTTCTGGTTAATAATTTTTTGTGGGTGAAACAATAGTCTTCATTTTAAAAAAAGAAGTAAATTTTTGCTTTCCATTTAATTTTTTTTTGAGACAAATATATATGTGATACCCCAGGCTACTGTTGTTTGTGTGACAAGATGCCTGTGTCACTTTGACTGAGATGAACCTGATTTCACTTTGGTATTTCACAGAGCCCAGAAGCAATATTGTTCAGAAAAAAGAGTAGCAACTGGAGAGAAGCACTGAGGATAGACTGAGTGTTCTAATCTAGGGGTGGGAAGCTTACACAACCCAGTCCTGGTGCCACTTGGACATGTTTTACACCGGCACAATTTCTTCTCTCTAGGGGTATTTTTTCAATTTGTCTTAGCTCATGTAAAACCAAAGTGAGCCTTGCTAATGGTGAAGACCTGAAGTTACCCAGTAATTTAGATTTCTTATGGTGCCCGGGAATTGCCTCTAAATGGCTTCCCTGGGATTGGAAATGGGGAAAAAATTAAAATCGTATTAAATGTCAAAAGAGAGAGCATAGAGTCAGTTGCCTTGGTGAACAAGCATTGCTCCAACAGAAGCTGGATGGCTTAGGAGTGGTCTTCATTTCATCAAGTGAGACTTTGCCATTTCCTGTAAGGTCAGGGCTCTGCCAATGCGTGCAGTCTGTGCTGGCTCTACGGGAGCCAGGGTCTTTCCATTGCCTGTAGCAGGTAGGTTTAAGGCTTTAGCTCTCAAATCATGTTTGTCCAAATACGTAAAACTATCGTCACATATAAGACATTATCTATATAAAATACTCTCCCACCACAGAAGCCGTGATTCTGCATGCTGTTTTGGTTTGACACAACTCTGTGGTGCTGCGGAATTAACATTTACTAGTAAGTGAAAAAAGCAGTTCTACGGGCTTTTGTCTCTTCTAAGCTGAAAACTCATTAATATTTATTACTGAACAGGTGTAACTGAAATTATGAGGAACTCACTTGTATGGTGCCACAATTCTCAGCTAGTTAATTTTAAATTTGTAATTAGATTTTCTTCAGCAATTTAATTACTGAAGCCAAGGGAGCGCCCATGCTCCAAGGGAAAGATGAAGTAAAAGTGGTTTTATTGCACAACTTACCCTCGGATTCTAAAAATTGATGGAAAAACTCCTCCTCCAGTTTAGCTGATTCTGCTCAACACTATTCACTCCTCCACTGCATGGCTGGTATGGTAACAACTCTCTGCATTCATTGAAAATTGAATACCTCAGGGAATTCAGAGCAAGTACTAGACTGACCTATCCAGATGATGAAAGAGTGGTCCTGTGAACGTCTTTACGAATAAAAATTCCTTTGTTACTGTTAAAAAGTTTTCTTTTGCAATAAATGGAGTTTCTTTACCTGTGAAAACCTGGATGGTTTGAAATATTCTTTTTCTACTCCAATTCCCAGCACTTAATTCTCAGTCTACTACCTGACTGCATTTCACGGAAACCAGGAGTCCTTTGACATTAGAACTATATTCAAAATGGGGGTAATGACTCCTCTGTCTGATCCAATCAGAGGCATTAAATTACAATGGTTTATTTTGTAAAAACAACAGTAAATGTGAACACCTGCTTTATAGCTCCCAGGGCACTCTTTTTGAAATAAGGTTCCCTAAGAGCTGAGATGAGCTCAGAGAAGCCATTAAGATCTTTCCAAAATTACACTTTAAAGATCAGAAAGACCTCCTCTCCTCTCCTCTCCTCTCCTCTCCTCTC
>VZTA01012010.1:513576-541101 GCA_013398855.1 Mohoua ochrocephala
CCCTCCCCCCCTTGGAAAAGGGAGCAGGTAATGACAGCCCCCTAGGGAACCAGTTCAGAAGCAGCAACTTCCAAGTGGATCCTGTACTCCCAGTGCTATTTTCTTGGCTGCACTCACCCTATCCCTGTGTTGTGCTGATCAACATCGAGAGGTAAGGGTGTCATGGATTTTTATCAAGGGAATCTCAAGGCCTGTCCTGCCCACCAGACACAGCAAAACGTAACCTACAAATGCAGTCCATGTCTGTGTCTAAGATGCTGCAAATCACCACCTCTGAGTGACAGGTAAGAGCGAACTGACACCCCTCCTGTGTCCCTTGGTCTCATAAAACCCCTGGGAGGCCTAAGATCTGCAGAGCTGCCCATTGTTCCATAGCCTGTGCTGACAATTTCTCTAATGTCTAAGTACTCCCTGTGTGAACCATGGTTTCTGAAGATGTGTATCTTGATAAAGTGCTCTGATACTTAAATCAACTGTTGTGTGTTGCAGTTATAGATCTTGCAGCTGTTTGCAAAGAGATGCAGTTTTTGTCCTTTAAATGTTAGAAGGAAAGTGATTTTCTCATCATCACCCAGAAGAGTAAGTAGAGAACAGGATGCTTTTCTCTTGATCTTAAAACTAGTACGTGTAATTTTAAAAACATGCCGCCCCTCAGTGCTATGGAGTTTTTTATCATTTTTCCTGCATACCCAAGGGCAGAACCTCACTGTTATATTTTAAGCATATTTGCTACTCTGTGTATGGGAAGGTTGTGTAGAGATACTCAGGAATTTTTATAAAGTAAATTTCAGGAAGAGCCAATTTCTTGTTGCAAAAAATCTTCTGTCGAAATCTGTTTTGACAAATCTTTCAATGGCAAGAGACTTTGGAATTTGGAATTCGATCCAGACGGGATTCTAGGGGTCTAAATCCTATATCCTAAGAGAGTCCTGCACCTCAGAGTGAAACATAAAAACTACTTGGTTTTGCTCTTGTGCTTTTTCTGGTTTAATGAAAGCACAGTAAAATGTGTTTGTTTCATTTATATGCCAGACTTGAAAAAAATTCTGACATTGCCTTAATAGTCAGTACATAATGGCCTTAATATCTCATTCATTTGAAAAACTTTCATTTGCACAGTCCTCACTGTTACTGTGATGGAATTACATGATCTCATTAACATTTTGGGACAGATCAGAGGTGCTGTGTGTTGTGCTGCTTCTGAGGAAGTGCGGTGTTAGCTTGTAGGTCCCAGGAGAGACACCACTTGGGAATATGTATTATATTGAGATATTTTTGTAGAGATTTGAGTCCTGAGTCAACACTGCAACATTTTAGTGTTTGATGTTTTATGAATGTTCTGATGTGCTTGCCATTCTAGGAAGGTAATTATGAGATGCCTTGGGCTAGAGGAAAGGCTTAACCCTATGATTGAAGAGCTCCAAGAACGTCATTAAAATTAAAGAAATTTAGTCACGGGTTTTGAGGCAAAAAAAATCTAATTATCACATAATAACTTGAGGAAAAAAAGGAAAAAAGAAAAAACTAAACTAGGAGGGAAGGCTAGGTGTTTCAATTATAAGGTGTCAGGAAACTTATTGATACATTACATGCTTTGTAGCCCTCTGGGTGGGAAGAAATTCAGCTAGAGACATATTTTTGATCCTGCATATTTTTCATCTGGTGTGCATATGTTTACAGTGATACACTCTTTCTCTAGACTTGTTTTCATCTTTCTAGGAAAGATATGACTAGTCTGCAACAGAAATAGATGATAAATTTGAAGGGTCCTGCTTGAGCTCATGAGGAGCTCCCAAAAGCGGTGTGGGAGAGGCAGTCCTTTTTTGGGGTGCAGGGATGTGGGGAAGGTGCATCCAGCTCTCTGAACATCATCTTCTTTTGGGTATATATGGAACCCAAGGTGAAATCCTAGCTCTTTGGAGCCCAGTGGTAGAGCTTCACCGATGAGAGCTGGGCTGGGTTGTTGCTCTTCTCGGCTTGCACTGACTCGGACCTGACTTGCCCCCTGCAGGAAGCCTGACCCTGTTTGAAGACCAGGTCTGAGGAAAGACAGGTACCAAGGCATGGCGAGGGCCAGCTGCTGGTAGAGGGCAGGCCAGCTGAGGTGACGCCAGCACAGGCCACCCTCCCCTCGCTGCTGGACATGGGGGCAGAGCACGTGGAGACCCCCGAGGAAGCTGGGTTGGGCCCATGGGGGCTGGCAGCACCCTCAGGACTCTGACAAGCAGAATGCAGTCAATTTATGGATAGGAAAAGCCAGGAAAAATAATTTAAGTCATGCATCCTGATGGCCTCTCACACAGTACTGTGCAGGATTAAGCCTCTCTAACAGTATTTTAAATCCCAAATGATTTGTCTTTTGCATATGAAAGGATATATTGTCCAGCTCTGGCTCCTTCTCCTTCCTTCTTCTTCACCTGGGAATAACTATTTTTCTGTTTTTATGTAAACTCAGAGGAGATGCCAGTCTGTGATGATGTTCTGTCCTGAATGGTTTATCCAGTTATTTAGATCTACCTCCTTTCCTCTTTACTCTTGTGTTTTGCCTGTTGTGAAATTATTTCTTGACCTTTCCATTCTATGTAATTTTTCATATATTTCTTAAATTACCAAGCTTAAAATTGCCTGCAGAAGTCACAATTGTGGCTAAGGATAAAGAATCTCCTACTGCTCAGGACGGTTTTGAAATTTCTCTATTATCTAGGATTTGCAAAAGTCAAGAAAGAAATCCTAAGAGACTTTTTACCAGTGTGTTTACAACAGTTCTCCTATTTCCCTGTGGAAGTGGTATGAGGACACCCTTGTTTGTTCTGGATGTATCAAGGTCATTACATTGCCAAATGCTTCTTTTCCCAGAATTATGCATTGCTCAGGTGTTGGATTATGTTTTGCTCAGATGTTGGCTTCATTGGAGTAACGATATTACTCCCAGTCTTCGAAACAAACACTAACTTTCACAGAGATTTATTTATTATTATTAAATCCAAAGTTTATCCCTATATTCACATTTATGCACTAGAAATGTTGGATTCTGCAACAGTTATCAGTGCTAGAGATATGAGAGCCAAACACTGTATGACTGTCTCTCTATAAAAATAGTTCTGTTTGTAAGTGAAAATACGCTCCCCTGTGTTAATGGAGGAAAGACATGAGCAGAAAGTTAAACACAGGGATCATCCCTAAACCTTGTAAAGACAAAAGTGCAGTGGAAGTTACTTTTATGCAGTGTATAAAATATAGTCTGCCCTTATTACAGTGTACTGGAAAGCTTGAAAAAGAAAACCTCTCGAGGCTTTGATATGTTTTCCTACTTTATCAGGTTTCATAAATGCTCAGGAAATCTGTGTCAGGTTACCTGGCAGGTTGGAGAGCAGGCTGCTGTTGAAGTATGGATGTTACCAACTCAAAAGCTTTTTGCGCAGGGCATTTGCTTGCGACTCTTTTTGAAGCATGGCTTCCTTTATTTCTGAGAGAAAAAAGGCATATATAGGTGATACGAGTTTAAAAATAATTACAAGGACTCCATTTTTAAACCTACAAAGTTCATTAATTTGAAACTCTCTGTTTCAGGCAGTTTTGTCCTGCAAAGTTGTATGAATTTTATAGGCCAAAGCAAATGATAGTAAATAATAATTTATATTTTCGATCTGTTAAGGTGACCTGTCTGGAGGGTATATTCTAAGTAAGCAAAAGATCTATTTTAAGATCTTTTACTAACTTTATCAAGACTTTAATACAACATTTTCAAAAGGCCTGTGTACCGCCAAACCAGCATTCAATGTGTCTTTTTACTTAAAAGAATGTCTTAAGAATGCCTAGCAAAAATGAACTAAATTCTTCAGCTTTTTTTTTTGAAAGACATATTAATATACAAAAAACTTAGAGAAAGCATCTGCCAAATATTTCATATAATTCCAGGTCATAGAAGTCTATTAGTTCCAACTATAATGTTGTTATTTTATTCAACAAATGAAAAAGTATCCAATAAGAAAATGTGTAGACATATAGGAATGTTAAATGATCCACTGGATAATTTAATTATGGGAAAGATCTTATATTGTTCCCTAATGCAGTAAGAATTGTGAGAACAATGCAAATCTGTGAATGAGAAGGTGATAGAACTGGGGTTATTATCTTTTTATATCTGTAGTGATTTAATAAAAATTTTGAATGGAAATTTATGTTATTCATATTCTTTGTGTGTGGTAGAAAAATAAGCCATATAACAATTGATTTAGAAGGTAGAAGATTTTTATTTCATATTAAAAATATAAATTGGAGAGGCATAGAGAATTCTAAGAAAGGTCAGCATTTAAAATTACAGTGGCTACCTTGTTATTTCCATTCTTAGAAATGGAAAAACTGTCTACCTTTTTCTCTGAAGCAACTCTTCATCACTTTACATTTAAAAATAAAATAAATAGCTATCCCATCAACCTTTCACTTCATCATATGCATCATATGCTTTCTGTACTGCACATTTAAAAATACAAAATAGGAGATGCAGAGGAATCTTTGATTTTGAACCTGATTATGGTCATTTGGCTTTTGAATACAGTTTTGTCTGCTTTATGCGCAAGTGATTATCAGTATTCTGAGCTCCTACTCACATGGAAATCTTCCTTTTCACTACACATTATTTCTCTTTAACCTTTCCTGTGAATATGGTTATCAGTAGGGTCTCACTGCAAATAATTTGGATCTGAAGCTGTCAAAAAAATTGACTGTTGTCTTTTGTATTGGATACCATGATCATTATGACTGTGCAAAGACCTCTTGGGATATCAATATCTGATGGTGTTGGTTAGTTCTTAGTACTTGCTTGCCATTCATCTTAGCCTTGGATGGACCTTGGACTTTAGTCGGTTTAAACCTGAATTCTGAGTCTCAAAGAGAAAACCAATGCTCTTACTACCAGTGTCCTTCATACAAATGTCCTCGGGCAACTGAATTGCTCTCTCTTAAAGTCACTGAGAAGGAAGTTTTACCTGTGAGACTGACAGCAATTTCTTACCAATCAACCCATGAGAAACTCAGCTCAGCTTGCTCTGGTGGCAGACCTTAGGATAGTTCTGTGGCTCAGCAGGAACATGGCATAGCTCAATTCTCTTGGCAGTTGCTTTTGTACTTTTCACATGTACACACCCCCAAACAAACAGGAGGAAATGCATTTGAAAACACAAAGTATTTCATTGTCAAAGCTATCTGTCTTCTATGATATTGTGATTGGGGAAAATGCTTTTAAGTTACTGCTCATTCTGCTTGAACTGACTTTCTGACTGTGGAAAGGCCCAACTTTGATTCTTCCTTCTTTTCTGTGTGGTTTTCTAATCACTTACTCTTTAGCAAGGCTAATACCCAATAGGGTCTTTTCTTTCAGAAAGACATCCTTTAAAAAAACGGTTTGAGATATGCTTGCAGCAGAGATCTCTTTCATGATATCTGCTTCAAATATTCCTTCTCTACCTGACTAGTTTCTGTACCTACAGTGTGGTCCACTATTGTGTATTTCTGGTTGCGTTCAATTCCAGGACCTTTCTTTTTTGATTTTTTTCCTTCCTCTAAATTCATACACCCCATGCAGTGTATATTGTTGTGTATACATACATACACATGAAATCATTATGATAACGCTTTATACATCTCCTGATTAAAGGATGCCTTAGTTCTTATAGCAATAGGAATTTTTTCTTGTCAAATTAATTTACTGAATGTTGAAGAAATAAATAATCTGTTTTATTCACTTTATCCGCAGTATTTTTTCCAACTTTTTGCATTATCAAATACACATATTGTAAATTAGATTAGTTTACTAGATATCCAGGTTAATACATTAAGTCACATCTAGAAGCAGCAAATCATTGTAGGATAATGTTTACTTTGTAGACTTTCTAATTTTTTACTTTCTCAGACAGGTACAGAAATGTCTTGTCCTCATAACCTGGGTGATTATTGCAAAAATTTTTTAATCTGATCATACTAAACAAATTGAAAAACCTAATTTCTGATTTTCAATGAATAAAACAGAAGAGGTGATACAGAAGGATTTGCCATTTCTACAGTAACTTCAGCTCCTTGCTTCTTCTAATCCAATTTTGCAAACTAATGATTAACCCACTTGTCACTGATTGTCCTATGACCTTGATAGCATGTATGTTTTTGGAAATCTTTGTCCTTCTTGGCCTAGAGATAAGGAAAATAATATAGTGAGGTGAATGGGACCTCTGGTGAGGAGGAGTTCTGTGTATTATCAGCTGAAATGATAATTGGCAAGATACAATCTTGGAGCATACTCAGACGTTTCATTGCACTCCTCACAGTGTGGCTGGGTTTTCTTTCCACTGTCTCACTTGGCACTACTTTTGTGTTTATTATGCCTTTTCTTTCCCCTTTCAGACAAGCAAAAATGACTCTCAAGAGCCTTTCTTTCTCCTTTGGACAAACTTCCTAGGTTTGTCTCTTCAATCACTTTCAGCCCTCTGATTACTCCTCTACGGGACATGTCAGAAGATTCACAGAGGCCTTTAGGAAAGCAAAGGCAGTTTTATGTGTATCTACAATAAAAGCAATTAGAGGAATGGCTTGTGGGTAGTTTTTCCAGACTTTCAGGTCAAAAATTAATGATTTTAGAAAATTCCTTAATTTTAAAATACTTTGGGATATGTATTTAGGACCTGTTGAAAGCTAGAGCCTGGAAGCTCTGAAAAGAGAAATAATTGCTAGAGAAAGCATAATATCTTTCAAAGACTGCTAACCAAACCCACAAACAGAACAACAGAAAAATTGCTTAATTAACCATGATTTTGGAGAGTCTACTGCTCACAGTCTAGGCTAGTGAAGTCTGTGACATTTCTCTTGAGAAGAGAAATGCACCTCTCAGCTACCGTGGGAGATTTTTGTTTATGTTGAGCAAACACATAAAAACTTTTATATTAATGACTACGTTCCAGAGAATACAAAACATTTGGGTAGGTACCCAATGTCAATATATATAAATATTGTAA
Source organism: Mohoua ochrocephala (assembly GCA_013398855.1). Taxonomy (NCBI): domain Eukaryota; kingdom Metazoa; phylum Chordata; class Aves; order Passeriformes; family Acanthizidae; genus Mohoua; species Mohoua ochrocephala. Next base: position 520,581 of record VZTA01012010.1, read on the forward strand.
CCAGAACCTTTGTCTGGGGTGGAAAAAAAGTGACTGTCCCAGCCCACTGAGACATTATCTTTGTCATTCAAGCAAAATTAGTAAGTCACATTTGAGTTTCTTCATCTACAGTTTGGGACTTAAAATACAGGAAACACAAAGGAATGCAGTGATAGGACAGGGGGCAATGGCTTTAAACTGAAAGAAGGCAGGTTTAGATTAGATATTAGGAAGATATACTTTATTGTGAGGGTGGTGAGGCTCTGAATCGGGTTGTCCAGAGAACTTGTGGATGCCCCATCCCTAGAAGTATTCCAGCCCGGGTTGGATGGGGCTTTGAGCAACCTGGTTGCTAGAAGGTGTCCCTGCCCATGGCAGAGGGGTTGGAACTAGATGGTGAGATCCATTCCAACACAAACCATTCCATGATTCTATGATTCTGTGGAATACTGCACTTCTGAATTGGTTTATGATTGCTAAATTGGGTGATAGTTGCAAATATGACCCTAGTTAAATCCTGCTTAGACATGAAAATTAGTTCAATTAATAAAATCCATTATGAAAACAATTTATCTGTAGTCCAAGCGCAGACATTTTGCTGCTCTTGATGTTTGTCAAAGGTCCACTAATACAGGCTTCTTATCTCACTTGTAGTAATATTGAATAAGTTCCCTCAGTGGAATTCCTGTTCTGTAAAATCAACTAAAAACATGTCAGACCAAGACATGTTGTGTGTTAGTTCATCTGGAAATGATAATTGCCAAGTGAACAGTTCAAGAAACTTCCAAAACTTGGTTTGCTAAACTAAAGTTAAAAATGTTTCCTTGCCCTTTGGTTTTTTGTTTTTTCTCTAGCTTCCACAGTGAAAGGACAACATTGCAAAAGGCACTTAGAAAACTGTTAGAAGTGCAATACTCATTAAGGTTCACAACATATTTACCGACAGTGTGATCTGTTGGAAACTGTGAAAGCATCGCTCTGCTCTCTTAACTTCATGCTTGTCGGCTGTCTGATAGATCATGATTAGAGCAGCTTTCATTTACATCTGTTATTTTTATTAGGTTCAAAACTGAGCAGGTATAGTAAGGTTATGCCAAGAAATCACACACTTATTTAAGAAGAAATGAAGAGCTACAGTTAATGCTCTTAGTTAATTCAAAGAAGAAAACAAAAAAGAAAATTTTCCTAACAATTTTTTATCCTTTTTATTTTTGTACGTTACTTTTTTTTTTTGGCAGAAGATGGCCAACAGATGTAAAATGTACTGTTATTTTGGAGATAGTTGTGGAGAATTTGGCCTTAGTTACGCTTATAGAATCCAATTATCAGATGAACCCAATTATCAGATGAACAAATTTACCCACAAATATTTCACATGACATTTGGAATACTTAACTATCAGTTAAACTCAAATTCTTTAATAACTAACTTGACTCTCGTTACAACCTAAGGGCACAATAACCATGCATGTCTCCTGTCTGGAATCAATTTGTCACTGATGCAAATCACTGCATTGAAGTCAAGAAATCATGATAACCTACATGGCACAGTTGCTTTGCTCTGAAAATTCCTTTTTGCTCTGAAACAGGAATTCTCATTGCAGATATATTTATGAGAGGACAGTTACATGCCTTCTCAGGCACATACCCATTTCATTTAAAAATTCTTCTGATAAGCTGCTGAATCTTCTGGGATATGTTTGATTTTGGTTGTTTTGGGGTTCTGTCCCCCCTCCCACCCCCCAGGTTTTTTATTTGTTTTTTTTTTTTTTTTCTCTTTCTATTCTTTTGATATTCAAGTTATTAATTATTTTATGCCATATAAAAATAAATAGATAAAAAAGCAGCATGCAGGTGGCTGAGCACACCTTTTGCAGTGTATCTTGAGATAGTTCTCAGTTCAAACTTCAGACCTGCTATACAAGGCAACAATTTGAACTTGTGCAGCTGATGAGAAAAAACTCCCTACTCTTTCGAGGGCTGCTGACATTGCTGTTACCACACAGTGATGGAAATATTTCTGCTCTGAATTACAAATCAGTACGATAACACACCTCCAGCAACCAACTGATGTAAAGTCTTTCCAAGCAGTGTTTCCCTAAGTTTAGTACACTTGTGCAGGGACACCTGGCAATGAAGATGAACTTTGCATTTTGAACATCAATCGCTCCTTCAATGACAGTAGCTATGGATCTTCCAGGAAATTTGCTGCTGATGCACAGAGGCGTAAATGGGTTCTTGTTAAGATCAAAGAAGGGAAAGTCTTTTAAGTTATCCCTGGGTTGATAAGCTCCAACTCTTATCTCCTCTCTGAGAGAAACATTAATTTTAAACAGTAGCAGAGGGGCTCTGATGGTTCCCTGGCCTGTTCTATTTTAGAGGACTAGGGATTTTTTCTTCTTCATTTTGGAACTTTGCCAGTTATTTTCCAGTGAAAAAGAGGAGTTTTGAGAGCGGTGAGGGGTGTGATTCAATCAAAAAGAAGGTGAGTAGGGCGTGAAGGTTGCCACTGCATACGTCACTCACAGCAGTGTGCTGCAAACTTGCAAGCATCTACGTTTTCTGCAGTTCAGCTCACTGGACAGTCATTACCTATAAAAGCTATCTACAAAATGGGAAAATCCAACACATTCTCCCTTGTACTTTTGCAAACACATGACTTGAATCTTGGGAGAAGTTAGTGTCTGATCTCCCATGTACAGTTTTCTTTTCAGCTTTTTCATCTTGTCTCAATTCTCTCACACATAAGTCTTTCAAAACATGTGATTTAAACCAAAAACCAAAAAGTAAGAGTTTTTAAGTGTTCCCATATTAAGCACTTATACCCAATTAGAATCTGCTAATGAAGGGCAGATTAATTTGGGTTAACCAAGTAGAAAGACACAATCTGTAAAAATACAGAATATCCTATTCCAACTTTTCCAAAGATTGCAGTAGTCTAATTTTTAGCAACTCCACTGAGGGGTCAGTGTCAGAGTCATCCAGAAAAAAATCCCCTTTTTATGTGATATTTAACTCTGTATCTTTTGAGACTAATTCTAATTTTGAATTATATATAAAGTATTTCTTTGGTAAACTCCTATGTTAGATATAAAAAGAAGAAAGTAGAATAAACTTCCAGCCTCCTTTAATACTTCCTTCAGAAGCGTATTCACTTCTTTGCTTGAATACGTGTAAATGTTTGTTTTAGATAAAATTGATAACATTATAAGTGCAACAAAAGGGAAACTTTAATACAATGACTGATCAGTTCAAAGATTCTATTTTTTGATATCTTCATTTTTCTGTAAGAGGATGAGCTTGAGAAAGGCTTGCAAATGGGAGCTATCTATTTCAGAGAACATACTGCTGTCACCTCAGTGCCATGATCGCAGATCATGTTGTTCAGAATCATCTCCTCCTCCCTGGAAGACCACATGAGAAGTGAAACTGTAAAAACAATCTGTCAGCAAACAAAAGCCAATAAGGATACTTAAGAATGACAGGAAACACTTTATTGAATGATTAGAAGATTAAAGCAAACTTGTGCTGGTAAGTTACTACTTAAAATCCTGACAAGCAGCTCAAGGCTTTATTCAAGGCTTGGGCTCTTACTAGAGCATTAGTTTTAACCCTTATGCGATCAGTCTCTTCTGAAGATTTGGAAGATCTTATCCAAATCTGTAAGGAGTGAATCCCTTTGAGGATGATTCAAGAGCCAGGTCAGGACTTTAAAGAGTGCAAAGACTGTTTTCTCTCTGGGGCTATGTTTTGGATCAATGGTTATGAGAAAACATTTTGCCCAGCAAAGCCTTCCAGATGTGTAACTCCTTGAATACGTATGCCTGAAAAACAGCATCAAAGGAACATCCAACACAAAACTATTGATGCACGACCACTACTGGCAGAACCTCCTGGACAGCCATGAAACACATTCTGGCATTTACGTGTTTTGACACCCTCTGCTTAATTTTCCACATTGTCAGTGTAGCCTACAAAAATTTCTTAATTGTCAGTCTAGTCTACAAAACAAACCAGGCTGGTCAGAGCAGCCTCGGTGTCTATAAATTGTTAGGAATATACAATTTACAGATATCTATTTTTAAAACATACGAAGAATAAATGAAAATTATCTTTTGAAACGACTGCAGAATGTAGTCCAAGCTTTATAAAAAGAATAGTATGTTCCAGTGCTCAGAGAATAAGCTTGACCAGAGTAAATCCTGAAGTATTTGAAAACATTACTGAAAGGTGAGAACCTGTGTTAACTTTGGCTGCTACTAATATTCGTGTTGAAATGGAAACACAGCCACTTACCGGAGCATGTGCTAATGTGAATTCCCACTTGCACAGTTAAAACACTGACTGTGTTCTGCAGAAAAAATAATAGAAGGCAGAATAAGCAGCTTATTTAATTAATGTCTGTGAGTTTATATACTCTCATCTAGAGTCTGTTGTTAGTTTCTGAGTTGCCTTTAACCCAAAGAATCAGTAAAGAACAGCCAGTGGAAATGAAAGTTTCTAACATTATTCTCTCAAAAGGACTTTGTGCCGTGCATTGAGGGAGCTAAAAGTACGGGCTAAGTAGATTAAGTATTCAATGAAAAATACTCTGATAATGTGGACCTTTGATCTGCAGCGGTGCCAATGGTGGCAGTTCCTACCAGGGCAGGCTCCAGCGGGAAGTTAGGGCTTCCTGGGTGAGAGCTTAGAAACTGCTATTTCAGTTATTTTTTATCAATGGATTGAAACAGCTCTTTAAGTATACCTTGAATTACTCCGGTGATATGAAGTCCTGAGTTCTGAAGAACAAATTAAAGCTGGAGACGCACGGAATCACCGGACAAAAAGCCAAGCAGACAAGGGACACCCACATGTTTTTCATAGGGAATGATGTGCAGGGTGTGCAAGCAAACCTGTGCCCAAGCTGTGTTGCACTGATCACATTTTTGCTTAGAACTGGCATCAGGAATGGCTGAGTGCTCTGTGAGGTTACCTATAATGAAAAAAATTTAGACAATTAAATTTTGCAGCTTTGGCTGAAATTGCTGAGCAGCATCTCGTTGATTAGAGTGATTTTTTTTAGGCTCTTAGGAGATACTAAGCTTAATATCTCTGCAAAGGTCTGTTTGAAACCCACCCAAGAACAACTTCTTAATGAATTGCAATCCAATGTTGTCTCTTCTTCATGGTGATTTTGCTCATTCCTTCTGCGACATAAATTTTGGACGTGTGTGAAAGCAAGTGCGAATAAACTGGTGCAATTCACAAAGCTGCGATTTACTTTCCCAGTGTCTGCCTTTTTGTGCTCACTCACTTCCTTTTTCGCTGTCTTACCCCTTCCTTCCTCATGGCTGCCTTGTTGATGTGGCCTTTTGTGACTTGGTAAACTTGAAGACAAAATGAGAAATGGCATCAAAAGGATTGCTAATGTCATGCATGTTAATAACGGTGAGCTTTTTCAGGCACTTCGGAAACACTTGTTTGTTAAGTCTTGATTGTTAAAGGCTTAAAGGCAAATATATAACCTTACTGGGGAAAAACAAAACCTCAGACCTACAGAAACATTAATTTTGCAGCTAAGCATACTTGTATTTTTTGTTAATTCTCTTGCCAAAGGCAGTAAGTCTGAACATCAGCAGACAGGTATGTCAAACACAGAAACTGTATTCCAGTATGAGTAATCTAACATCTCAATATTTCCCAACAGAATACTGAATTCCTTTTATCTTGTGGTTCTTGACTTATGTTCTGCTGTTCAATGTGTTTTGCATAGTCATCTCCATTTCTGTAAAGTGCAGGGATGGATAACAGCAGTAGCATAATCCAAAAATCCAGGGCACTGCCACAGCCCCTTTCTTCCCTCTCCTCCATGAGCTACATCAGGCACAAAGGTAGGCAAATCACTGCCAAACGATAATCCTGCATTCATTCCCTCATGGTGTTTTTGGTATTTTCCAGCCAGACTGCACAGACATAAATGGCTACTGAAATGCAGAGCAGCACTGAATTCAACAGTAGCTGTTTGGTAGAAGAGAGGACCACAGCAGAAACCCCCCAAGGATGACACCAGGGATGCAGGTGTTGCCTACCACAACAGCATTTCTTCTCTAGTGTGAAAAATGACCATGGAAAATAGATGATAGAGAGAAACTGGAAAAACATTTCTTAGTGGAATTGTGGGCTTTCTGTCTTCTCAAACCCTCTTTTTTAAAAAAAATTTCTTTGACTGTGCTCTGAATTCACCTAAGTTCAAGGAAATGCACATCTAGCCTTATTTGCAATTAGAAGTTTCAGGTGAACAACAAAGTTAATGTAGGTAGAACATTCTACAGCACAACAGATGACCTATGCCTCGAGCAGTTATTCTTTTCCTGACTTTGATTTCTTATCTTCTAACCATTTTATGCTGAGAGAGTCTGTGTTATTGCTTTACAATTTCCAATAATTATATTATGCTACAGAGAAAAAGAAAAATCAATTAGTCACTCAACAATAAGGAACATATTTTTGCTGGAAAATGATCATTCCTTTGGTATATTTCTCATATTTTTAGCATGCAGTAATTTGTGTGCAGTGGTAGATAAAACAGAGTTCCTGAATGCAAATGTCATTTCCTCCTTTCCATAGGTAGAACTTTGATTATCTGATTATGTTTATACCAAACTCATGAGTGAATCTGAGGTATATTTTCTCATCATGCAGTGCAACCAAGAACAAAGTGCTGTATTTGTGCTCACAGATTCTTGATTTAACCTTTGGTCAGCTGGAGGCACCCTGGGGTTGCTTTTTGTCACGGTTGGCTCCAGAATCTCGTACTGGGGCACTTACCTGCTGTGAGTGGCCCATACAGTGAATTCCACTTTCCTCACTGGCACAGCTGCCTCTGCCTCCACTGATGGGACTGTGGAGAAGATAGTGAAGGACTGGTGCAGACTCCATCCACCACTTACAGCACATTCTTCATCATTGCTGTAAATTATTGCTGGCAGTTTCTGTTAGTGACTGACATAAAAAAGGCATTTGAAAACTGCTTCACACATCTTCTAACAGCAACTTTCTTCAGATCATACATTCTTTTAAACTGAACTTTATTTACTTCTGCGGGCATTAGAAAGACAGAAAAATAGGAACTGGCTCTAGACTCAATAACTTATGAAGATTTTGTGGGAACTTAAAATCTATGATTTATTTACAAATGTAACTCCAAATTGGAATGATGGCTACTTCCCTATAGATTTATTTTTAGGGTGGCACTGTCAAGCAACATCACCCATTGCCTAGGAATGATTTCTTACTTTTTTCCTCATAAGGCAACTATGTTTCTCCACCATTTTTTTTCTTATAAGTCAATTATTTAATGGGGAAGAGTTTCAAGCCAACAGGAAAAAGTTTATATGAACTTGCCAAAAAGACACGATTCATGCTCTTTCATTGTTGTCATTGACTGAAGTCCTTGGCCATCCCCAAGTGTTTGCTCTTCTCCCTGCTTTCAAGCTACCTAGTGGGAACAAGAAGAGCACCCCAGTAGAGCTGTTAAACAAAACCAACCTGCACTGTTAGATTTCTGTCATGTGCTTTGAGAAGCAGGATGTTACATTTTGCCTTGGATGAAGAAGAAATTTTGCAAGGCATCACCTTTGACTGCTTGCTGCCTACTCCAGGTGCGAAGGGCAGTTTCTGCCACGGCATTGTTCCCCGGATCCGGACCTTGTTTTGGGTTTGATAGCTGTCAGAGAGGGCATTGGCTGTGTGCAGTTGCAGAGGGCACACTGCATTCCCATTTAAGTGGGAATTTGAATGTGAGGGTTTTGTTGCAGATTTCTCCTTTCTGCTACAAAACCTCCAAATTCTGGCACACAGTTGAAGGGGCAACACGTGCATGGAGCAATGAAAGACGAATCCATTTGAGGAGCCTTAGCTTGTAGAACTGGACGTGGAAAGCCGTCTATGCAAGTACAAGTGATCACAAGTGATCACAAGTGACCTCACAAGTGGAAAACCTGTCAAGTAAAAGAAAATAAATGATAATATCAACATTTCTGTGTACTGTTTTCCCTCCTGACAATAAGCTGTGGCAATACCATACGAATATTTCCTCTAGAAAGTCTCCCTAATGTTAGGCTTGCTTTCCCCACGTGAGGTGTTTCTGAGTTGGCAGGGACCATAAATACAGTCTCCTGGGGTTTGGACTTACTCATGCTGATTTGCACAAAATCTGGGATGTCACTCAGAAATGGCTGAACAATATAGTGTTTGATTGATTTTTTTTATTTCTTATTCAGGACTTGAAATCAGAAAAAATATTGGCACTCAGTGGGAGAGATTTCATGCATCAGCTTTCATTGCTGATGTTTTTTGGGCTAATAGTGCTTATTTTCAGCTGGTTTTAAAATGAATTATTTTCGTAGTAATGTGTTAGTTGTCCTTTAACTGTCCATTTCTTGCTTTCTTCTCATTTTTTTATGGCCACTGACAAATGTATTGGAAAAATGATATTTGCTTCAAAAAGCAGACAGTCATCTAAGATCATTTTCTTGGAAACAGGAAATTTTAGGGTTCTTAATGGAAATGTCACTTTAAAATCTTTATATTCATTTTTGTCAGCCTTTTTAACCTAAGTCCATGGAGCTTGAATGATCTTGCAGAAACTGAATGAAGCGATCTGATGGCAAAACAGTAAAGACATCGTATTGAGAGTAATTTTTTTCTTGAAGTAAAGGTGAAAACTTCTTCCTTAACAGTAATTTATTCATTCTACATAGCCAACTGAAAATGCCAACTGAAAATGCCAACTGAAAATGCAAGTAAGATCAGCTGATGAAGACAAAAACTCAAGAAATATGCCCTTCATTTGAGAGATATTTCTGAAAGTCTGAAAGAAAAGTTTTTAAAGAGATTCCTTTTTCTGTGCTTGCTGAGATGTGATGAGAGAAGTTGCTTTATTACGATTGCATATCAGAAGAAGATTTATGAAGCTGGGGTATTTCATGGCCTTGGAGATTTACGAGATTCTCATTCTCCACTGTCTTTCATTTTTGTAAAAACACCCACATTTGTAAATTTACCAGTTCAGGAGGGCTGCATCTTACATTGATTATGCACAGCAGCAAGCAACTTCCCAAAATTCTGTGGGTGGAGATTTTACTGTCTTCATGTTATTAGTATCTTATTAGGGAAAATGGATATAAGTAAGAATTCATGATTCCTTGATATCTCCTGGTCTACACTGAATGGTCAAGCTGAAGAATGTTCTGTTTCAAAGAGAATAGAAGTATTGTGCTGTTTTTAAACTGGATCTGACTGCCAATTTCTGGTCAACCTCTTGCATACTAAATTTTGAACAATCGTATGGGTTCAAGACCTTGACTGCATAATCTTTGTTATTATTAAGTGAATTAGTGAATATTAAGATTTCCCCTTAATAAGGCTGAAGTACTTTTTAATTAATATGATACATCCATGCTAATGTGAGTGGTATGATGGCTGGAAAATACCAGCCATAGTACGGCTGGTGGGATATGGTGGTTTATGTCAACTGCATTGAGCAAGGTGAGGCTGTGACTGGGTTGTTTGTTGACACTACAGAATCAAGCATAAAGCTAAAGGATGAGCCTCATGCAAGGGCAGTGTCTTGCCTGTGAGACCTTCTGATTCTGGTTGCAGCCAATAAAAGTTGAGCTGGTGATGCACAAGAAGGCAAATTCAGTGCAGGTGGGGGTTTTCTGTGTGACTGAACCAGTTCTTCTTAAGCTGTGACCGGTTACATTAAGGTGTCATATCTCTTCAGATGATGGGTCAAACACGATTCCAAGCAAAATAAAGAGCTACATTGTACACAGTCCCTTATTTCCCCTAACTATACTAACAAAAGGGGGAGGGATATATAAAAATATTAAACATATATAAAAATTTCGCCAAACTGTTCTTATTGCAGTTCCTCATAGGATGGCCTTTGGTATTTTCTGAAAAGTTTTAGATGTTCCTGGATCCTTTAGAGAAATGGAAGGGAGCCAGGAATTGAAAAGGCTGAGCAGGGCAGACTTCAAAAGTGATTTATGCTTTGATAGAAAAAGTAACTCCTCTCTGCTAGAGAGACTTGTACAGTGAATTACCACCTAGTTTTTGTTGTTTGTTCTAATTTGTTCTGCTGTTGTTGCCCATTGACATTTCTTGATCTAGTTGTGGGGTTAAAATATTTCTGTATGCTGGAATCCAGAGCCCAGTTTGCTTTCTCAGTCACAGAATTTCTTGAGGTAAGCAGCACCCTTTTGTGACAGAGCCCGGGAAACAACCCTTAGTAATATGGCTTACAAAGACCTTTATTCCTTCATGCATCTTGTTTAGTCACTTAAAGGTAACATGATGTGGCATTTCAGTATTTATAGCTTTCCTCTTTCCCTTCGTGTCCCTGTGTATTAATTAAAGGTGCATTAACTCAAAGAGATTTTTTTTCATATTGCCATAGCAACCCTACTTCCTTCAACCAGCTCCAACTAGTAAAAAACAAGAACTTGAAAACCTTTTCTGAGGTCTAACAATTTCTGGTTTTAATTGTCTGTGGTGCTAAAGCTGAGCAGAAAAATCACCAATCATTGAATCACATCAGGAAAATGACACACCGTAGAAAGAGAAGCAAGTCTCTGTTAGGGTAGGTAAAATCTGTTATCTTCTTCATCTGCTTTCTGAGTGATAAAACCCTTGTCCAGCTTCCCAAATTATTCTCTCAGTTTCCATAAGAGATCCTTCTCACTACTTCTCCCTACAAGCCTCACCTGTTTTATATGTCAGAAGAGCACTGTTACGAGTACAAAATTCATAGGTTGATTTGGCATCATTAGATAAAACAATAGTTTACTTTTACTTGGGACATTCTGGAGGAGAAAGGACAGATATTTTGCAGCAGGTTTGCAGGTTATTACAAACATTTTTATATTATGGCTCCTTTCTCTTTTCAATTGATTAATTACCCTCTGAGAAACAGCTTCTTCCTTTCCTTTGCCTCTATTTCTTTTGAAAGACTTTTTGTGCAATTGTTATCTAATAGGTAGGATATACTGTATGATGGAAAGCCAGCTTCAGGATTTACTGTAATCAAACCAAAGACTTTTAAGTGCTATATCATTGCGGAAAGGAGGGAATTTGTTGGAAAAGAGATATCCTCTGGTTAAATACTAAGCATTATGAACAAACCCTTTTTAAGGTCTTGTAGTGACTCCAGAAATGCAGAGGAGATAATTGTGGACAGATTTATTTTTTTTAATTAGAAAATAAATCTCTCCTGAGAAAAAGTAGCTACAAGTATTTGATTTTTTGTAGAAGCCGAAAAAGAAAATGACACATTGGTGAATTACAAGAATAGTCTTGATGGTCAGTTGTGCCAAATTACTTAAATTCTTAAAAATATCACAATGATAGAGATGAGAACTTTCATTTACTCTGTATTTGAAAATACATACTCCATGATCCTATGATAAGTCACCCCATTTCTATAAATAGGAGTATCTTAAATGAAGTGTGCCTCATCAATGCCAATTTAAATGGTATTATCTTCTGACATCTGGGGCTGGCAAAATTCCCTTTTTTCTGTTTGCAAATAGTCCACATAGCATTTTGCATTCTGCACGTGTTTTTATTTTTAGGCACTCATTGGGTAGCATGGGGAAGTCATTCATCAACTGTTTATTTTAACAGTTTAATAAGTATTATATATGTTGCTTTTTCTCTTCCATAATTTTACTGAAACCATAAAATAAAATAAAATAAACAAACAAATTAAAAATATGACTGAGACAACATGTTAATTAACCACAGCCCTTATCAGAACCATAAAAAATGCAGTAACTGTAATCTTTTGTTGTTTAATTAAATTCCTCGGGACTTGCCACTCTTCATGTGTGGAAATAGGGAGAAATGTTTAGATGCATAATGGGAATGATTCTAATTCCAGGCCTGTTTCTTAATGGGTTCAGTTCCACTGGTGGATTTCCAAAGTTAAGTCCCCTGCTTTACTTTTCCATTTTTTAAAGTTGGATTGTACAAGAGGAACTTCATTCAAATGATACCTCTGCTACTAGATATTTTTTCCTTTCCCTGAATATGTGATACAGAAGGAGCAGAACTCAAGATTTTTGAAATGCAGCTGATATAAAAGTAATTACATCCTGAGAGAAATAAGAGAAGTACAAAGAATGAAAATGGTGAAGAAGGAAAAGTGGGTTTACAAGAAGAAGCTAAACACTTGCTAGCAATGTAGTGTTTTCCTACAGTGGGGAAGAGACCAGCTGACCAACTGGCTTAGAGCACTGCTGTCCTGTGACTATCCTATGTACTAGACATGCTTGCTATACCATCATCTGTCTAATGGTGCTCCATCTCTTAAACCCTTGCCTGGGTACTCCTGAAGTGTTTAGCACCACATCAAATAGAACTGAGCAGCTGCTTAACAGTTTCAAACCATCCTAAATTGCAATTTGAAGCAGGTTGAGGTGGACGGGATTGGTGGCTGTAGGACTAGAATGGTCATTGATACAGCATCATTCTAAAAACTTGTTTCCCTATTATTCAAGCAAAAAAAGTTAGCCAGGAGGGGTGAGCAATCCACAAAGAAAACCTCTGTCATGTACTTGAAGCCTTGATATTTCACCTGAATAATGCAAGAGACATGAACCATTGCGGAGACTGCAGGTCAAGTAGATCTTCACCATAGAGAGCTGCAGTAGCAGGCACTGGATAAGGGTACTTAGGGTGCTGAAGCCTCTGCTAACAGCCATCATGGAAAAGAGGCTCCCACAACCTGTCCTTAGGTATTTGTGTTATCATTTAGTGCTGGATATAAGATTTTTTTTGCAGCTGTCTTGTTAATGCCATGGGTGATGTTAGCGCTGTGAGAGCCAGAATTATTGCCCGAGGTATGTTCAGTCTCATCTGCTCTGTGACCTTCACACTGTGAGCTTCATCCTCACCGATGCCAACCTTTTTCAGGGAGTTTACAACGTTTCTATTTGTCATCCTTTGAACATTTCCAGTCACTTAAGAGGAAGAGGTCAAAGAGCAGAATGAGCAAGGCTGTTGCTTGGACACAAATGGCTGTTGTCTGGACACTGATAAGTCTTCTAAGGACAGATTTTCTTACTGCAGAAGAGTAAACCCTAGGATTCTCACCATTTTTTATTTATTAGCAGGGAAAAAAAAAGAAAAAAGAAAAAGAAAAAAAGCCAACACATACTTCATTTAAAGCTATTCCAGAAATCATCCAAAGGCTAAGTTTGAGAAACACCAGGCAAATAATATTGCCATTTCTTAATATATCCAGTTTGGATAAGTCAGTAAAAAACCACAAAACCACTTCTGAGCTTGAAAAACTGAAAAACTGAAAAATAGTGCTGAGAGCACCACTTACCAACTCTCTTGTGTGCCAGGTAACAAAGCAAGAGGAAAAGAGGAAACCAAATTTGAGCAAATTGTGACCACACCACCAGTATTGTGCTTCAGGACCCCTGGACTTATGTGAGTTAAGGATTTTTCCACTCATGGCTTCAAAGGATGGGAATCCATTTATGTCTATGACCCTTAAAAGAGATCTTTAGTCTTTGGGCGTCTACATGCAAGGGAGCTAACTATGCACCCACTGTAGTCAGTGGAGATCTTGCATTCAAGACAGTGGCCCTGACAGAGGTGCTGTGTGCTTTTTGAGTTATCCTAGAGTTTTTAAGACATTCACACAGTCAGATATGATGTGGGATGTATGAGAGACCAGAGCCCCTCTGCGTAGCTGACTGAAGGCTGGAGGGGTAACCTGGGTTCTCTGGAATGGCACTTTCTGTCTTTGCTTGAACAACTAACCTCCGTCTTAGGTGTGAGCTTTAGAGAAACATTAATGGCTTGCTAAACTCCATTAACTCTATTCATATGTGCAACTCTTGAGAGGATATCACAATGTAACTCAAAGACGACTGGAGGTCTACATTTAGGCATCTGAGCTGAGCCCTAGATCTTTATGAATTGTAACGGGAGCTTGAACTTGAGCAAGAATTTCAGTGTCCTGCTCTTGAAGAAAGTGCCATCCAAAGTGCCCAGCCATTTCCATTTGCTGAGCTTTAATCATTAGGAACCAGATGTTTTTCTATAAAAGAAGGAAAAAGCACAAAAGCCCTGATTCAGCAATCTCAATTTCCCATGAAAAATATCAAGCAAATAAAATGCTAAACCAAAGGACTTATCTTGGCACCAGCTGTAGACTAATTTGGCCAAATTTAAAAGTGATATTGCAGGACTGGTCAAGGCCTCTTGTTAGAAAGTTCTAGTACTAAGAAAATAACCTCCATACATATATATATCCTGTGTACACACCATAATTTTACTCTATAGACTTTACTGACATGTGGACAAATATCCCATCCCACAATTATATTAGGAAAGGGAATTTCCATAGAGTGGTTTGGCATAGCTGCTTTGCTTGAATGTCAAATTGTTTGACAGTTCCTCACAAAACAAATATGGAATTTTGGGTTTATGATTCACCCTTTTCCTTCTGCCACTGTCAATGCTTTTCAAGCTAGTTAAACAATCTCTCATGTTTTTCTACGCCTCTTCTTTGAGACTTTGTCTTTCTCCATAATTTTTCTTCACTAATAAATGCCTGAACTGTATGGTGGGAAACTTGAAGGGGAGAAACTTTAAGAAATAAGCAAGACAGATTCTCTTCTCACTGCCAGGTTGCCCTGGATTGGCAAGTAATGGATTATGGGAATCCATTACTTAAGCATCTGATTTTATCTCCATCTTGAACTTGAAACACCAAAAAATAGGTGGTTCCTTTGTTCCCATCACAGGATCTTAGTTTAATTCTAACTTCAACACAGAGCAAGGCAAATATTTGTGGTACTTGTGTTTTCAAAGGCCCTCAGGTGACATGGTGGTACTTCTTGCTGTCTTTACATGAAAGTTAGCAGTTTTGACTGCTGAAGGGCCTTCTGGGGAGATACAACATTTAATAATGTGGAGGTAGCAGGCAGCCACATACACAACTGCATGCCAAAGAGCTGTATGAGCCTAAAAAGGAAGAGCAAAACACAATTTTTGGCCCTATTGATTATTTTACTCTTCAGTGTATTACTTCATTACCTCTTAATGTTTCAAAAGATCTAGCAACTTTGTCTGTGACCTTCACTGGAATTTGATTTTTCACCTTAGGTATTCTTAGCCAACAGCTCATCAGTATTAGCAGCTTGAAGGATTGGGCTTAGTGAAAAGGGTGCTTTTAAATTTTTTTGGAAAGCATTAAGATAAAAGTCATTTTTTTCATCTTGCTCTAGTGCTGAAGCAATCTGTTGAAAGTTATATGTACAAAATGTCCTGAGATAATGGGTCCCTTCCTAGATCAGGTGACGTTTTTATGGCAGACTGCTCCAGTACCAACAAAGGAAGTGCTCCTGGATTAACAAAGGAAGTGCGTCACTACTGTTGTGACTCTTCCACTGCTTGAACAGAAAGGGTCAACATGCTGTTCCCCAAGGCTGTGGAACATCTATAATATTTTGAGTTGTTTTTTACTGTTCCAGTATACAGCTGGAAGAGAGAAATGTGACAGGGTTCCAAGTTTCCTCCTTCTTTCTAATTCACTGCTGGAGTAGATACAATGACAAAAAATTCTGTGTACATGACTGGCATAAATCTAAAAGACTTTTTGCTAAAGAGACGGGGTTGTACAAGGGAATTAGCTGTTTCAGAAACCTCTCAACTTTTGTACTTCATGTTTTAGGATAATGGAGTATATAATGTAACCATCTGCGACATAACCTATATAACATAGAATAATGTAGTTCTTGTTAGCCTAGGATGTTCTATACTTTATGATAGGAAATAGAAAAAACTTGACATGTAAGAGTAACTCAGGTGCCTCACACAAGGCAGTAATAGTTCACTGTCATCAAGCAGTATTGCCTGTTTTACTTTATGTAAACAAACATATATTACCCTAGTTACTTCCATAGGTAGGCAACTTCAGCAACAGGCATTCTGCTAGGATTTGAATAATTTTCAAGGACTAAAAGAAAATTTTTATAAAGACACATAATTCCACACTCTTCAGTTTATCTTTATCATCACTACACAGTGACCGTCTGAGAGTGCTGTATTCCGGGCAAGCAATTGTAAGTTTAAACAGAAGCTTTCCTTCATTTAATTTCCTTCCCCTCCACCAAGCCTCAGGCAAGGCTCTCTTTTGTTCTTTTTTGCCACAGCAGTACACACCATGATGAAGTATGGCTATTCATGTGACACAATATAGTAATCAGAAGTAAATTACAGCCTTTAAAATTACCATCCTTAATCACAATACCAAAAACAATGTGATAATTGCTGTCATAGGAACATGGGAAAAAATAGACTAGTCATTAAACAAATACTATAATCATTAATAACAAGTGGCATGTGAAATAACAATTTTCTACTAATCACTAACGTAAAGCTTTAGTGCAAACTGAAGATTCTCTTTCACAAAATAAACTGGATGCCTACAGCTAGAAAAGGCATAAACTTGCAAAAATATTTTGCCCATTAGCAGGTTTTGTACTGTGTTTTGTACAACTGTACATTTCCCCATATGTGTATGGGTTTCTATATGCAGCAGCTATACACCTGCACTTGAATTTCTCCTTTGCCCTTCCAACCTCAAGTAAGCTTATCAAACTCAAATTTTGAGGAAAAAACATACATTCAGATGTTAGTCACTTGCATTGTCAAACTTTCCAATTTAAAAAAATAAAATAGTAGCACATTGAAAACAAAAGGTTCTAGGGCCACTTTTTTTATATTGCTCACACATTGTTTAGTCTGATAGGGGGAGAGCATTGGGCAGAGAAGAAAAGAAAAAAAAAGATATACCAGTCAATTTGGCATGATCTTAGAAGGGTTTTCATTGATGGATAAGGCCAAGCTATAAAGAAACCTGGGAGCATTAGTGCCTGTTTTTTCTGTGTTAGAGGTACTCAACTGTGATGTCAGGAAGCTGAACATCTGAAGTCTTGTTATCAGTGTAGATAGGGAGAGAATGAGGCAGAGCTGGGAAGCTGTGTGCATCATCTGGCTGTCAACAGATGTTGTTTAGAGTCTTAAATCCCACAATTACCAGAAAATAATCCTTCCCTCCATAGGTAGTGAGGAAACTTGTCCTATCAGTCCAGCTGGCTACATTTTCTGAAGTAAGGGAACCTGGTTCTTCATTCATATTAGAGCACAAGCTTACATAGCATTCATGAGGACCACTGCTGCAATTTAAATTCTGTGACTTTTAATTCTACATAGACTGTGAGTCTAAGCATCAGTTTGTGCCTCTAAAAAAATAGAAAATGGCCTTCAGGTGTTTCCTTTGCGCTTGTTTTCTCATTGAGAAAGAAGGTTTAGGCCACAGAAGTAGGCAGCAAAAGTCTGATTTATACATTGCCAAGGTACTTTTTGAAGGAAGGTAACAGAGCCGCTGAAGTGCAATTAAAGTGGGAAAGGAGTATTTTTATTTTTGGGAGCCTGTCACTGGTGTTCTTAAAGGCCAGAGGTTGGAGCCTTCTCACCACAAACTGTTTAAAGGCAGTGAGCTCATGTAAGACTGTGGGAAAAAGGGTTAGAGGGTCAGAAGTTTTGTCATTCAGCTCAGTGTTTGCAGCTTGGTTATTATCTTCAAATGTGTAAAGGAGCAAAATGGACTCTGCACTTTTATTCTATCCAAGGGTGGGCAAGAAAGTGGGAAAGAATTTTGACCCCTTATTTGTCTCTCTACATCTCTTTGCATTTTTCTGACAAGATTTGCTTCCTTGGAAAACAATCCAGTTGCAAACCAAGCAAAGAGTTTCCTTCTTGCATCTGCTCCAACATATATGGGCAGGCAAGGTGTGTCTCCCACAGCTGCCTGCCTGCCCAGTCCAAGCTGTAGGGCCCAAGCTGTGACAGGCTGAGATATCTCTGCCCAGCAGACCTGGTGCCTCTGCAGATTCCTGACATGCCTTGACTCTGAGAAGGATGAAGGAGGCAACGATGACCTTTTTTTTGGTGCATTTCTCAAGTTTTTTCAAGCAGGTGATGCTCACTAGTCAAAACTGTCCCAAGGAGGGCTGAGTCAATTCATTTCTCCAACATAAATTGGAGATGGATACCATTAGCTTGTTGGGAAACTACCCAGGTGGGCAGGCATGGGCAGGGAATGACCGAGGGAAGGCTTATGACTCGTGTGAATGTTTCTGTTATTTTCACAAGTTAGTTATGACCCTGTGTGGAATGAAGCAGTGATGAAGGGTCACTTTTGAAGTGAAGATGCTTTCCTCCCATTCTTCCTCATCAATTGACCTCACCAGGACAAATAGATTTTTGCTCAAGTACACCAAAAAGGAACTCCTGGGTTTTTTTCTATTTTTCTCTATTAAAAACAAACAAAGAAAAAAACCCTCAAAAGACAATTAAAAAAAAACCCATACAAAATACTTGTTAATGTGTTATGCAAATGACACGTTAACTTATACGTGTCCAACCAATCTTCCATGAACTATAAAAGAGTTCTCATTTGCTTCCAGGTATTTCTATTTCTCCTTTTTAGTGGTGATTTCCCAAGTTATAACAAGCCAGATATCTACCTCTAATCTTTATAGCAATGGCTCTTAAAATATTCAAAATGAGAAATTTATTTTTAATGATCTTTAGCTCTGAAACAGTTCAGGCAATGTGCTTTACACTCTGCAGAAAAATTCTCCTTGGTCCCCAAGGAAAACCTGCATTTTTTCAGGCTAAGCCAATTTTGAAAACGAAGATGTTTATTAAAAAGAGAGAGCTACAGAGAAGCAGACAGAGCAGGGCAACTGGTGTTAAAAGCAGTGACTGAAAAGATCCCTGGGGACATTTTAAAACAGAATACATTGGGGCTAATTTTAAACTGATTTGAAACCTTCCCGATCATTTTTACCTAGGAAAGGTTGGTATGAAACATTCCAAAACAAGAATTTCCTTCATCATTTACGCAAATGGGAACTTAGCACACTGTGCTCATATACAGGAGAAGAACTCAAACTGAAAGCTGTTTGAGAACTAACAGAAACTGCCGTGCAGAAGCTCCTGTTATAAAAGCAGTTGCATCCTATGATGTCTTTGAGAAAGATTTTGCAAAAACAATTTTTGAAGGCTCAATAAGATGTAAGTAACATCACACAGGAAAGGCATTTATTGATCATTGAGCCCCTGCGTAGATCTTGTCTCCAAAAGATGTGCCAATCCTTCCTTCAGTTTTACAGGTTATGTTGCTTATATGACATTTACCTTATTCACTGAGACAAATCACTGGACATTATCCTTGATAGCTCTACTTAGTTTCAATGAAGTATACACACTGCCATATATGCTTATGCTTTGCAAGCCAGATCAATCTGTTTCCTTTCAATTATTTATTATTATTATTATTATTATTACTATTTCTTTCAATATCTTTCACAGTGTTTCAGTGCTTGAACACCATTCTGCTCTCAGCTGCACGGTTGCAGCCCTTTGGCCTCATCATGGTTTTGGGAGCAGAGGTGCCCTCTGCCTGAGGACTGGTACACAGAACTGCTCTGTTCCTGTCTTTGCAGAAGGATTGTGTTCATTGATGGTGAAAATGTCTTTCCCTACCTGCAGCCTAAGACTTTTTCCATATTCTCATCATTAATTAGATAATTGGAGTTGATTTTGAGATGAGAGGTCACATGTAATTTGATGTACTTCATTTGGTGCATCACTGATTCTATACCATTTTTCCTGCTGCTATAACTTGATATTAAAGCATCAAGTTTGATACTGCTTGTCATTTATTCAGACCTCAGAAGGTGTTGCCAACTTCTCTGTCCTTCTGTAGCAGATGAATTTAATTCCATGTAGTTATCTGTGGTCAGCTTCCCTTCTTTCTTTAGTCTGGAAGATACTTTCAAAACAAAGAACCTGCAGTTCCCCTCCTTTTGGAATATAAGCACTGTTTCTGCAGTCAGGCTGAGAAACACCTCACTGTCTGTGGCACAATAAAACTGAACTCAGAGAAGCTGTGTCCCTTTTTTCCTTCACAGTAGACTTCTGTGCCAGAGAAAATGGCCAAGATCACCAAGCCTGGGCACAGGGCTGACAGAACAGGATTAGAAAGGCAGCTCTCTGACCATTCCAAACAATTCAGACTGCCAGTGCAAGAGTTCTGCAGGATATATGCAGAATTCTTCAAAGTATAAAACGCTGGAAGCCATCTCAGAATCGAGACACATGTATATATATATATATTTTTTTTTTTTTTTTAATTTTTTTTTCATTCTATTCCTCTCCTACATTGATTTCACTGTCTCTAGCAGTTTTGGTACATACATCCTGTACATTATGAATAGAAATGCTGTGTTGAGAGATTCTATTTTCTTGAAGTTATAAGAAGTAAATCATACTAATTTCTTATACAGAAAACAAAACAAGGCTTGGGATATTTAGATAAATTCAAAGCCGGGAAGTTACAGTATCCCACCACCTGTTTGGCTTTTCAAAATCTTTTCATTTCAAGATTCACAAAGATAGCG